>PVJS01032095.1:0-22973 GCA_004027185.1 Glis glis | reverse complement strand
ATAGGAAGAGCAAAAAAAAAAAACAAAAAGAAAAAAAAAGAAAAAGAAAATTATTCCAAACTGAAGTCTAAGCTAACAGAAGGTATCATGTTAAAATAAATTAAAACAGGTGTGCAAATCTGTAGTAATGTTGACTGCAGAAAAAGGTAACAGGGTCTCTATTTTTGGAGAGGCAAAACACAACATATATCTAAAATGTCATATTCCAATGTCCTGAAAGATAGCAGAGGATGATGAACGTTAATATCACCTGAAAATCTTGCATTACTCTGAAGTAGACAGAAATAGATATGGATATATATTATGCATGATGCCGTGCTGTTCTAGAATAAGAAGAGTATAGAAGATATATGCTACATTTTAAGGTTAGCCATTAAAGAGAAAAGAGAATATTTCTAATTCAATAGAAGAAAAAAATAGACTGAAAAGTCTTAGTAAGCCCATAAAAATGCAGTAGAAAACAAGAGGAAAAAATGTATAAACAATTTTAAAGAGGTTCACTACATAATAACTAAAGACACCTTTTACCAGAAATATTTTAATTTAAAACTTTTATGCATTTAATGACAAAGCTGCAAAGCAAATAAAAAAATGACAAATGATAAATCTGCAATCTTAGTGAAAATTTTTAATACACTTTTTACATTCTTTATTTATTTATTTATTTATTTATTTATTTATTTATTTTTGCGGTACCGGGGATTGAACGCAGGGGTGTTCTACCTCTGCGCTACACCCCCGGCCCTATTTTTTATACTTTATTTTTGAAACCGGGTCTCACGAAGTTGCGGAGGGCCTCACTAAGCAGAGAGAGAGAGAGAGAGAGAGAGAGAGAGAGAGACAGGGAGAGAGAGAGAGAGAGAGAGAGAGAGAAAGCGAGCGAGCTGAGGTTGGCCGCGAACCCGGATCCTCTGGTCTCCGCCTCCCAAAGTACACTTTTTACATTCTTTTCAGCTGCTTATGGAACCTTCTTCAAAATAGACCATATGACCACAAGGCAAGCACTAGCAAATAATCCCCTACATAATGTAATGATATTAGAAATCAACTATAAGAAGACTCAGAAAAACATAAATACATGGAGACAGAATACCACACTGCTGAATGAGGACTAGGTTATAGAAGAAATAACAGAAGAAATAAAGAAATTCCTAGAAACAAATGAAAATAGAGACACAAAATATCAATATATCTGGGGCACTTTCAAGGCAGTATTAAGAAGAAAATTCATAGCACTGAGTGATCACATAAGAAGAAAAGAAAACCACCAAATAAACAACCTAATGACACATCTAAAAGCCCTTGAAAAGCAGGACTAGTCTAATCACAACACCAGTAGAAGATAGGAAATCATTAAAATCAGAGCAGAAATCAATGAAGTAGAGAACAACAACAAAAAACAATACAAAAAATCAACAAAACCAAAAGCTGGTTTCTCAAAAAAACAAACAAGATAGAGGAAACCATTATGCAACCTAAACAAAAGAGAGAATCAACCCAAATTACTAAAAGAGTTGAAAAAGGTGATACTACAAGAGACAGCACAGAAATCCAGAGGATCATCAGAAGCTACTTTGAAAAACTATACTCCAAAAATTGCATAATCTAGAAGGAATTGACAAATTTCTAGACACATACACCCCACATAAATTGAATAAAAAAGATATAGAAAACTTATACCAACCAATAGTGATCAAAGAGATTAAAATAGCAATAAGGAATTTACGATCAAAGAAAAGCCCAGGTCCAGAATTGTTTCCCAGCTGAATATTTCCCAGTTTTATGGAAGATCTAATCCCAATACTTATCAATCTATTCCATGAAATAGAAAAAGATGGGACTCTCCCAAATACATTCTATGAAGCCAGCATCACAATCATACCCAAACCAAATAAAGACAGTTCAAGAAAAGAAAACTACAGACCAATATCATTGATGAACTTAGACACAAAATTTTTAAACAAAATACTAGCAATGTGTATTCAAAACCACATCAAGAAAATTATACACCACAACCAGTTGGATTCATCCCAGGGATGCAAGGCTGGTTCAGCATATGAAAAGGATCCATGTAATTCACCACAAAAACATAACTGAGGACAAAAATCACATGATCATTGCAATAGATGTTGAAAAAGCAGTCCACAAAACCCAACACCCATTCATGCTAAAAACACTGCAGAGAACTGGAATAGAAGAAACCCTGAACTTCATCAAGATGTATGATTACAATATACTAACAAAAAAGTAAAAGTTATAAATCTGAAATCACAGTGAAAATTTTAGCATAGTTTTTACAATACTCACTGAAAAATAAAATATGTAATTATATTTTATAAAAAACATTGTATATTCTTTTCAATCGACCTAGATATAATTGTTCCTTAAAATTACACAATATACAATGATAAGCATTTCAAGAGCACTTAGGACATTTATAAACCTTGGGTACATATTTGATCCTACAATATGTCTGAAAAAACATCACAAAATTAATGTCAATATGCACAAATTAGCCCAAATAATAATAATTAGTTTTGTAGCAGCCAAATAGATCATGTTAAAGAGACTGGTATTCTGTTAAAAATAATTTTTCTTTTTTTTATTTATATCCATTTACTGGTGCATTGTAATTATACATTTGATAGGTGTCAGGTTAGAATAATCATAAATGTGCACATTGCCCATTTATAATTTTTAATGTTTTTTATTTTTTATATTTTCATTTGTGCATTATAATCTCACATCATAATGTAGTTCATAGTTATAGTGACATACATGCACACAACACTTAGTGAGCTTTCCCATGGCTCCCTCTCTACTCCCCCTTCCTCATACAGGATATTGTCATTGGCATTCTCACATGTATACATAACGTCAGTGGAAATGTTTTCTTCATTAATTCTTTCTCTTTCTCACCCCTCTCCCCTAAAAATAAAATCCTTACATCTAAAACTTGAAATACACATGTGTCAAAGTTCACATCCCCCACTTACTAGCTCTTTTCCATAAAGTTATTCAATCAATTGGTATTTCAGATTCCAACTGTAAAATAAAGATAATGTTTATTTCATCAATTTAATCTATTTATTTATTTATGGGATTTAGGATTGAACCCAGGGTTGTTCTATAACTGAGCTACACCCCCAGCCATTTTTATTTTGAAATAGTGGCTTGCCTCAAATTTGCAATCCTTCTATATCAGCCTCCAAAGTACTGGGATTACAGGCATACACCTCTATGCCCAGCTTATTTCATCAATTTCTTAAAAGGGTAGAATTCTTATGTGAAAGGACTTATAATGTAATACATGGCAAATCCTTTCTCAATAATGTTTTTATCATTGTTATATGTCTATGCTTCATTGTACATGGGCTTAAAGTAAAATCAACATTCTTACTGAATTTCTATAACATATGAAGTGTATGTCTATGTTATTTTCTCCTTCCAACTACAATTTTAATTTCATATATTTACCTCCTATTTTCCATTAATTTGTATTCCTTTATGTTTTGATTATTGTAGCTTTATAGGAATTCTTGAAATCCCATGATGTGTACTATTCAAATTTGTTCAAATTTCAATATCATTGTGACTATACTGCCTTAATTGAAATTAGTCATAATGTATTAAATCTATAGACTGTTTTTGGCAAAACCAATATATATTATTTTTAATCAATATATAATATTTTTATTTCTGTCTTTTTAAAGTGCTGTTTTATTTTCAGTAAAGAAACCTTACATAATTTTATCAGATTTATCTATATTTCATTTATTTTAAATGTCACTTTTTCTTTTTAATTGTTAAAAAAACACATAAAATTTACCCTTTTCATAATTTTAGCTATATTATTTAATAATAATATTATATTTACATTGTTATCTAACAGCACAAAAACTTTTTCATTTAGTAAAACTGAAACTCTATAACCATCAAACAACTCTCTACTTCCACCTCCCCTAGCCTCTGGCAATCATCATTCAACTCTGTTTCCTTTATTTGGAAAGGAATATTTCATATGAGTGGAAACATATGGTACTTGTCCTGTGTGGCTGGCTTATTTCATTAAGCATAATGTACTGAAGGTTCATCTACATTGCAGCATATGGCAGGATCTCCTTTCTTTTCTAAGACCGAATGATAATCTGTTTTATTTATATACCACATTTTCTTTATCCCTTCATATATTGATAGATATTTAGGCTTCTGATAAAGTAAACAAAATTGTCATTAATATAGTCAGCAAAAGAGATGAGTGGACAATTAAAAGGAAGAAATCAAGAAAATGCGTTTAATTTCCCCAAACTAATCGAGTGCAATTGTTCCTCAACGATCTACTTTTGTGTTGGGTTATTATTCATTCCAGTGATAAGGTCTAATACTCTTTTTCTTTGTGGTAGAACCATTATTTTGATTGGTTTTTTAAAGGTTTGCATTATTCATCATTCCTTTTTTGTGGGTGTTGTTTGTTTACTTGTTTGTTTTTATGGTGCTACAAATGGACCACAAGACCTTACACACCCCAGGCAAGCCCTCTACCACTGGACTACATCCCCAGCCCAGCATTCATGTTTTTGTTGTTTTTTTTTTCCAGTACAGGGGATTGAACCCAGGGGTGTTCTACCTCCGTGCTACACCCCTGGCCCTATTTTTTATACTTTATTTTGAAATTGGGTCTCACGAAGTTGCGGAGGGCATCACTAAGTAGAGAGAGAGAGAAAGAGACAGTGAGACAGGGAGAGAGAGAGAGCTGAGGCTGGTCGGGAACCCAGATCCCCCACCGGTCTCCGCCTCCCAAAGTACTGGGATTACAAGCCTGTGCCACCATGCCCGGCCTCATGTTTTTGAAGATTAGAAATCCAAAGGCAGAATCTCTTCCTGGCTTAGAATTCCTTGTTCAATGTTTCCATAATTCACTATTCCTGTTAGTCGCTTTCTAAAACACCTAGTCAGACAAGATTATCTCCAGCCCCAAAGAATCATAAAATCTTCCACATAACCATCTTGGAGCATCCCTGCATATCAAAGCTAAAATTTACTCTGAAAAAAATATGAGGATGATGGTGATGATGATGATGTGAAAAAGAAGGTAAAGGAAAGGAGAATGGGTGGGTAGGATGAGGAGAGTAAAGAAGGAGAGGAAAAGAAGAGGGAGAGGGAAAAGAGAAGATTGAGTATGAAGGTGGTATGAAGGTGAGACTTATAGCATTTCAAAGAGTGATTAAATCAACTCTCTAGGAATTTAGAACTTGTTTTGTCTGAGATTAGCAAGAAATAAATGGCCTTATTTTTTAAATTTTTTAGTGCATTGTAATTATGCACCATCATGAGGTTCAGTGTGATAGAAACATACATGACACAAGTCTTTGTGTACTTCCCTCCACATATCACCCTGCTCCCTCTTCCTCCCTCCCAGAACAAGTTAGTGAAATTGGTAATGCCTTCACATATTGCCATAGTATTATTTGAATTGTTTCCTTCTTCAATCCTCCCTCTTCTCTTGTTAACTTTCTCCCCTAACCCCCTTCAACTACTCTACAGGCCTCTCTCTGCATTGTTTAAAGTCCCTTATGTTTCCTATTTTCTCTCTACCTTTCATATATAATAGAAAACATATCACCCTTGATATTAGGGTTAAAGTATTCCCAGAATGTAAAAAAATCCAACCAATTCTCTTTAACTTGGAGAAATAAAAATGTAATTATCTAGAAGACTGGAATCACCTTGGCTAGACTTCCAATTCTTCCACAAAGTAAAACTTTCTGAAAATACTAACGTTATAAACAAGATCTTTCTTTTAACCCAACATTATATAACTAACTTAAATAATGTTGTGATTGCAACCACAGAAATTATTCAATAGTGGATAAGGACTTAAAATATAAAATCACACTTTCTGTTTCTTTCCCTAGGTTAGCAAATGAATAGAGGGAATAAATAGAAGCCACCCCAACTGCCATCTCTCAAAATTTAGTTGCACTTAATTATTTTTAAGAAGACAAAGATGTAAAGCTTTTAATTAAATATGCAGGCAAGGCTAAAGAGTACTGTACTATTTTCCATGGAGTGGTTCCCAGAAATTGCATTCTACATTAAAATACAGAGTCTAATTACAAATGTCATAACTGAAATAAGTGAGAAATAATTTGCAATATGTTAGGTGAAAAAGAACATCTTCAGGATGCATTTGAAAGCTTTAAGGTCAATAAAGGTAGGGGCGAAGAAAATGATGCTATTGTAGTCGCAAACCTCAGAGAGGATATTCTTACAATGACTTGGGACATTCGAACATTGCCTTTCAGAGCATATAAGAATCTAAATATATTTTTCTGTATTAGTTGTGACAAGTAAGCAACATTTTCAACATTTTCATCTTCTCAGCTGCTGCTATGTGAGAGCAGATATCGCCTCTGTACACTGCTGCTTGCAGGACTTCCATTCTTAATATTTATCTATTTTTCATTTTTATGTTTAATTGGTACATAGCAATTGTACATGTTTATGGGGTATAATGTGATGCATGTAGACATTGCATAATGACTAAATCAGAGTACTTCGCAAATCCATCACCTCAAACATCTATCATTTCTTTGTGGTAGGAACATTCAAAATCCTTTCTTCTACCTATCTTGAGATAAGCAACTCCTCATTGAATTAATATGTCTGTCCTAGTCAGCATTTTCACAGCTATAATCCAAAGACCTGACCAAGTAATTTAGGGAAAGGAATATTTATTTGCTCATGGGCTCATGGGTTGGAGATTTTGAGTTCAGTCCATGTGAGGCCCAGGACCACAGATCTCGGGGCATGATGGCAGGAAGCATAGACAGGGAGAGCACAAGGCTTTGCTCTCACTTCATGGAGGCTGGAAGCAAGAGAGAGAGCGAGGGGAGGAGGAACCATATATAATCCCCAAGGCCGCACCCCCCAGGGACCCACCTTCACCAACCACACCCTAGGGCTTGGGCCACCACCCAGATGAAGTCATTAAAATGGATTTATCCACTGCTGAGATTGCAACCAAGCCCCACTTCCAATACTGTCACCCCATTCTCGTGAGGGCTGGGAGACACCCCAAATCCAAACCATTACAATGTCTTTGAAGAAACAGAAAGTTTGAGTAATTTTCCCCCAAAATATTATAACTGAAGGTTGTATATTTTGTTTCTTTGAAGCAAAGAAATGGTTCTCAACAATGCTAACATATTACAATCATACTAGGGGGCCTTAAAACAATATCACAAATGAGGCTCTATCCTCAGAGTCATGAACTAGTTTCCTCATGCACTAGTCTGTTGAAACCTGCTCTAGGTGATTCTAGGGTGCAGCCAGGACAAACCCACCGCTCGAAAGCTTTGTGTTCTCTTTTGAGTTTTTCCTATAATTTCCTAAACTTAAAGAGGAAAGTAAAATTGCTTCATTCCTATCAAATGTAAGTGTACTACTGTATTCAATTTTCACTTTATGTTATCATTCATTTCTTCAGTTATTAAATACTAAATATATTTCATATCATATGGTACCTAGTATGAGTCCAACATGATGGGAAAATCCCTCAGATTCATAATTCAAAGTTGTTACACAAAATATTTCACTCTATACCACTGATATTTCTTCTTTACTCAAAATTAAAAGCTGGGTATGGTGGTGAGGTAAGAAGATCAGGGGTTTGAGGCCAGCCTTGGCAAATTAGTGACACCCTGTTTAAAAAAAAAATGGGCTCAGGGTATAGCTTGTAGGTAGAATGTTCCAGAGTTCAATCCCCAGTACAAAATAATAAAACAACAACAACAACAATAATAATAATAATGTGTCCCTTTTTATTTTCATCCTGCCATACAAATGACTTTAAAAATAATATTTTTAGTATATTTAGGTGTTTCTTTTGTTACCCTACCTTTGATTTTTTACCTTTATTCTTGTTTTGAAGAATTAAATCTGAAATTTCACCCATAAAAACAATTGTTAAGTCATAAGCACACATACTTACCCCTACACATACACACATACACACACACACACACACACACACACACACACACACACACACACAGAGCCAAACTCTCTTTCTGTATACCTCTCTCTCTCTCTCTCCTCTCTTTTTGATTTACTTTCTGTTCTCAGCTTGTCATTTTTCCTTGAAGCAAAATTATTATTTAAAAAGACAAAATACTTTTAGCTTCTTGAACCTTGCATAATGATCAGACAAATGAAAGAACTTCACATGCAAAGAAAACTTCAATAGACCTCTTGTGTGGATTTGAATAATAAATTATAATAATTCAACCCCCTATAAAATATCCATTAAAAGTTTCTTCAAGATAATACTGATAGTGAAACCAAAATACAACCAGCCAGGCTGCTCTATTTGAGGCTCCTCAGTCTTCGCAGAGATGCCCTTTGTTCATCTTCTTTCAGACTCGTACATTTTTAACTTCCAACACTTACCCTTATATTGACAGGTTAACATAAGGAACACAAAGAGAGAAAAATGAACAACCAGCAATACAAAGCATTACATGGTATGTTAAATTTATGGCTTTAGAAAAAGGCTTTTACAGGAAGAAGATAAATCTTTAGAATTACACTGACATAGAAGATGTCTCGGAGCAGGTGGGGTGTAAGCAGAGGAAGGGTTTTTCCGACAGATGTGGTGGAGGATATCTCTGCAAGGGCGATGGTCTGAGCAAAGACCAAGAGTGGAGAAGGTGCGTGATGTGCTGGGAGAGCAATGAGCAGTCTCATTGGCTCAGGAAACAGTGCTTCTGCAGTGGAGAAGAAGGTGTTATAATTGATGGTACTTTGGTACATTAGTTTAAAAGGCATGAAATACAAGAGAGAGGACTTGCTGTCTAATCCTCCAGCAATAGGATGCCATTGTAGATCTAGGAGTAGTTATATAAGCTGTAATTGAGCAGTGAAGATATTTGATAGAATTAGGAAGTTAAGAATATTACTGACATTAAGGAATGATAGATCATAAACTGAATAATTATCCACTGATTTGAACAGCAGGAAAAAGGCTAGGTGACAAAAGCATGAAAAATCACTATCCTCTCCTCAAGTTTTTGTTAATTCTTCCCCATAAAAATAAAGCACAAAAAGAGATGCTTTGAGAAATATAAACTATGAGTCAGACTCAAACGTGATAGTGACTAAATCTATAGGATGGATGCCAACGTATTAATTATAAAAGATATAAGGAGAGACATGAGCAAAGTCTTAAAAGGTGATTATGGTTTCCTTAGATTCGCCTGTAAAACAGTCTGAGAAATATCTGGTTTATCGCACTAGCACCACAGCTGACACCCCTTTGCCTCAGTCTTCATTCAGCACCTGCCCATGGATCTCAAGGCAGATAACTCCAACCAGGTACAGCCCTGCATCTTGTAGTCTCTGGCTAAGGAAGCCTCTTAGATTCAGACTTCTATGTTAAACGTCTGGCACAAGGAAAAGCATTTCCAAGCACAGGGAGAAGAATGATGACAGGCTCAGAGTTGTTAGACCATACACACATTCTATTTGGGAAACTGAAAATAATTACCAAAGAAGAAGAAGATAAGGTTGATGAGTGTGGATGGGAATGAATACCTAAGTATTTAGTATGATATGTTAAAGAGTTTGTATCTCATCCTATCAATTATTTGCACTAGCAAATATTTTTAAGCAGAAGTGTAACTTGATCAGGAAGGCTTCTGAAAACCCACTGTGAAGATAGTTTAGTATACAGTTAGGAAGAGTGTAAATTCCCAGCAGAAAAGTCTTTCGTTGCCTATTACACTCTAGGAGATGAAGAGGAGATAATAAAATATTTTGAGGACATAAGAATCTTACCAAAGAAAAACTAAGGATGATGGGATGGTAGCATGCCAGGCTTTGAGATTAACGACAGGGTCAGGAGTAAGTCAGACTCGTGAGAGAACTGAGAAAATGTAGGATGTCAGTTACGAGGCTGCTGTGCGAAGCAGGCATGATTCATGCTTGAGAACGGTTTATTGACTATACTGAGGGGTTTTCCAGAAAGCTTAATTCAATCCCATTTATCTCCATCATGTGTACAAAAGAAAAAGCATTTGTGTTGTTCAATTCAAAGTCTGAAAAAGGGAAAAATCTGATTTATTTAATCATGTGGCCAATAATAATAATAACAACATAAATAGAATAAAATGAGTAAAAATATCAGTGACAATGACATCTCTCCTGAGTCTTCCACCTCTGTCTCTAAAGTAGATTCTCACTCTGGATTTTCTTCTGCATTATGAATATAACTGGAGGTGGATATCATATTAATGACTCTACCTTGGACAAAACTTAGCCTCTGCAGTGACCCCATATTAAGTTACTTAGCTTGTACTTACAAGAGAAATCTACAAGAATCAGGTTTGTAATCAGAGCACAATTTGAATAAGTCCCCCAAATAATGCAGCAGTCCCACGCCTCAAGTGAGACTCAATCTTCTTTGACTAGTTCCATCTCTCATCTTCAATCTCCATCCATTTGAACTAAAAGATTTTCGAACAACTTTGATCTTCTTAAGATAAAGTTGGGAAACCAAAGATCTATTACATTGTTTCAACTTCTTTATTTGATTTTCAGAAGCATTTTACTGTAACTAATCTCTTATTGAGTTATTTATTTATTTATTTTTGCATGCCAGATCGGTATTCGTCTCAGTACATAAGTGGTATGTAGTAGAGGGAATTATCTCTATCTTATAGATGAACTCATGGAGGCTGAGAGTTAATTCATCCCTCAGGTTCCAGAGAGAGGGAAGTGTGGGGCTGTGGTTTGAACTCAGGCTTGCTAATCCTACAATTTTATCTCTTCAGTGTTAAACTGTGTCAAATATTTTATCTGGCCAAACTGTCAGCCAACATAAAATATGTCTAATCTGTGGAACATTTTCAGCCTAATGAGATTGTCTGGGCTATAAAAATTAATATATAATGTGTTCTCATATTTTCAAAGTGGAGACATTCCCTTGAAGAATATTTCCAATATAAAGGCTGACTTTATTTTTTATTTTATTTTTTAATATGCTTTTATTGGTGCATTATAGTCTCACGTCATAATGTACATCATGTTGACAGTGACATACATGCACACAGCACTTGATGGCCCCTCCCTCACTTCTGCATTTCCCCCCTTCCCAAAACAGAGTACTGAGATTGATGTTGGTATGTTCACATATGTACACATAGTTGATTGTAGTATTTCTATTAATGAACCTCAGTCTTCCCCCTCCCCTTCCTTTAGACCACCTCCCTGGCTCCATGGAGGTCTCTCCTCCATTATCTGGAGTCCCTCTGGAATCCCAATTACTCTCTAGCTTGCTCATATTAGAGAAAACATATGACCCTTCACTTCTGTGACTGGCTAACCTCACTTAACATAATGTTCTCCAGGTCCTTCCATTTTCTTGCAAATGACATCATTTTGTTCTTCTTTATTGCTGAGTAGAATTCCACTGTGTGTATTTCCCATAATTTTATAATCCATTCATCTGTTTATAGATACCTAGGTTGGTACCATAATTTGGCTATTGTGAATTGTGCTGCTATTAACATGGGTATGCATATTTTTTAACTTTCACCACAATCAAGGTTATATAATTAGAAAATGGACTTTCAAGAAAAATCCATATAAGATGAAAATGGCAGCTGGAATTGAAATGAAATGTATTTGAAAAATCTGTGAAGTAAAATAGAAAATAATTTAGTGCTAGTGTAGATTGGAAAAGGAGAAAAATATCAAAGACAAAGTTTTAAACCTCCGGCTGTAAAATACATACTTGTGCCACAGTTTACAACCTCACTAAGGAGATAAAATATATCCAAAATTGAGGGTGGAATATCACTCAAAATCATATTTCAAATATAGCAGTGCAGTGATCATCCCTGTAGCTTTGGAACCCACAAGTTTGTATTTCCACAAGCAATTTCAATGTGCACATTTGAGTAGGCACTGAATGGAATAAAATATATGATCATTTTTCTACTCATTTCCCATACTTCTTCAAGTTTTACCAAAGCATCCATATATAATTTTCCTAATATTTTATTATAAATCATTCCTTCTGGCCCTTTTCTTTTTTCCACCTCTCTACATTTATTGGGCCTCACAGAATAATGTGACAGGGGCAGTCAGAGGTTTCCACTTCTACTTGCATGATAAAATGTTCTATCTTTATATCTGTGCTGTATTCACTCATGCATTTCTGACTTAACAACATGTCAGCCCTTAGCTGACAGAGCATATTACAATCTAGAAGAGAAACCGCCCTGTGCTAGTCGATGGACTCATGCTGGAATACAATACCTTCATAACTTTCACTTTCCTCATCCTTCTTAACACTTCTCAGTCTTCCATAGTACATACTTGGGGTGAGGGAACACTACACACACACACACACACACACACACACACACACACACACTAGATGCTGATTGGAGATTCCCAGACTGAGCTGCTTCCAAAACAATGATAAAAGAATCAAACAGTTCATGCATTATGCATAGCACATGGCCACTGTGAAACCTCATGTACTACAGAGGGACTAAGAGTGATATAAATAAGAGTATAAGCTAATCTTTAAAAGAGGGGGGGGGAGAGAGAGAGCGAGAGAGAGAGAGCTATAATGAAAGACTAGCATTTTGCTAATACACCTGAATGTGTTAGCATTGGCTAACACACCTGAATGTGTTAGCAATGTGATACACATTTAATGTATCAAGACTCCATGTCTGAAGATATTATTTTTCTTCTTTTTTTAATCAATCTCACTAGCATCCAGGCTTGTTGCCAAACTACTGCCTAATGAAACTACATGGTTCCATTGAAGAAATTCAGAAAACGGTACAAACAAACGTGATTTAAAAAAACAAACCAAGAATCAGAATTTTAAAAATACTACAAAACTATTTTTAACTTTTTATTTATATTGAGGAATGAACCTGGAGGCATTCTGCCTCCAAGATACACAGACAGCCATTTTTATTTTTTACTTTGAAACAGGATACCTCACCAAGTTTCTGAAGGTATATCTAAGTTACTGAGGCTGGCCTGGAATCTGTGATTGTCCTGTCTCAACCTCCCTAGTACTGCGATTACAGGTGGGTACCACTACTCCTAGCTTCAACATTTTTGTTGTGGTAAAACATAAATGATATAAAATTTTTCATAAACGTTTTTAAGTGCACAGTTCAGTGATATTCAGTACATTCTTATTGTTTGTTCAATGAAAATTATCCTCCAAACCCAGAACTCTCTTCCTCTTGAAAAATAGCATCTATTCCCATTAAATAATAACTTCCCATTCTGTATTCCCCCAGACCCTGGCAACTATCATTGCATTTTTCTCTCTGTTATTTTGTCTAAACTAGGTACCTTCTATAACTGGAATCATATAGTAATTGTCTTTTTATGATTTTCTCATTACACTTAGCTTAATATCCCCAAGGTTAATATCCCCATGTTGTAGAATATGACACAATTCCATTACTTTTTAAGTCTGGGTAATATTCCACTCTTTTTATATACTACATGTTGATCCCATGTTTTAACTACTGGGAACAATGCTGCTGTGAACATATATGCACAAATATATTTTAGAGACCTTGTTTTCAATTGTTTTGGGTATGTACCTAGAAGTGGAATAGGGTGTTTATATGGCAAATCTATTTTTAATTTTTTGAAGAACCACCATACTTTTTTCCATAACAGCATCACCATTTGATATTCTTACCAGTGGTGCTCAAGGGCTCCAATTTCTCCACATCTTTGCCAACAATTGTTATTTCCTGCTTTTTTGACAATAGTGGTCATAATTGTTATGAGATGGTATATATCATTATGGTTTTGAGTTACAACTCCCTAATGCAAATTAATGTTGTATTATCTTTTATGTGTTTAGTGGCCATTCATATAGCTTCCTTGTACAAATATCTATTAAAATTCTTTACTCATTTTTGAATCAGGTTTTCTGTTATTTTATTATTGTGTTTTAGGTAATCTCTATGTATTCAGTATATTAATATTTTATCAGATATATGACTTACAAATATTTCATTCCAATCTGTAAGTTACCTTTTTACTCTTTTAATAGTGGTCTTTAGTATATGAAAGTTGTTAATTTCCATGAAATCCAATTTGTCTATTTTTTCTTGGTTGACTATGCCTTTAGTATCATATCTAAGAAATGATTGCCAAATTCAATATTGTGAAGGTCTTTCTCTATTTCGTCTAGGAGTTTTATAGTTTACGGTATTACATTTGGGCCTTGTGTTAATTCTTTTACATGGTGGTAGCTGAAAGTGCAACTTTGTTCTTTTCATGTGGATATTCTGTTTACCCAGAACCATTTTTGGAAACATGGTCTTTCCCTGATTGTATTGTATCTGGTACCCTAGTTAAATTGCTATAGCTTTGTATCCAGTTTTGAAATGGGAAATGTGAACAATCCAACTCTATTTTTTTTATTGAGATTGTTTAAGCTGTTCAGGATCCCTTGAGATTTCATATGAATTTTAGGATTTCTCTTTTTCCATAAAAATATTATTGGCATTTTGATAGACATTGTATTGAATCCATACATTGTTCCAGGTCTATTGACATTTTTTAAATATTCCAATATACAAACATGGGATATCTTTCTATTTATTTATCTTTTTAAAATTTTTTAAGCAAAGAAATTTTTAATTGTACAAGTCTTTTACAATTTCTAAATAATTTATTATTTTGGTAATATTGTAAATGAAATTATTCTCTTAATTTTGTGTACACATCATTCAACATTAGTGTATAGGAATGCAAATGATTTTTGTATGTTGACTTTGTATCCTATTACTTGCTGAATTTGTTTATTCACTCTAACATTATGTGTGTGATTTTTATGTTTTTCTCCATATAGGATCATATCATTCTCAATAAAAAATTTCTTCTTTTCCAATTAGTTTAACTTTCCTTTTCTTTTCTAATTGTTCTATCTATAACTCTGAGATTTTGTTGACTAGAAATGGAAAAAGTAGGCAATCTTCCTTGGGGTACAGAGTTTCAGTTAAGATGAATAAGATCAGAGATCTACTGTACAACATAGTAACTATAGTCAATAATAATGTACTGTATACTTGAAAGTTTCTAGAAGAGTAGAATGTTCTCAGAAGAAACAAATGACAAGTATGTGAAGTGACAGGCATGTTAATAAGCTTGATTAATCATTTCACAATTTACCCATCAATAGACCTCATTGCATTGTAAATACATACATTTTTTTGACAAGTATATCTTAGTCAAGTTGGGAAGAAAGAATAATCAAGTGTTTCTAAACTACTGCATGTTTGAAAAGATGAGAAGAAAGGGATTCTTTTAAACCACCCTTGGTTAACACTTCCACAGTCCTTTTTCAGCATATCTGGTCATGGTTTTCTGCTTTCTTTTTTCTTTTTTTTTTTTTTTTTTTTTTTGCAGTACCCGGTATTGAACGCAGGGACATTCTACCTCCGTGCTACACCCGCAGCCCTATATTTTATACTTTATTTTGAAACCGGATCTCACGAAGTTGTGGAGGGCCTCACTAAGTAGAGAGAGAGAGAGAGAGAGAGAGAGAGCGAGAGCTGAGGCTGGCCGCGAACCCGGATCCTCCAGTCTCTGCCTCTCAAAGTACTGGGATTACAAGCGTGTGCCACCATGTCCGGTTTCTGCTTTCTTTATTTCAATTCTTCTTACACTAAAATCGTTACACTGTGTGTTTTGAACAACCCCCAAAGGATTCTATGATATACAATTACTGTTTGCTTCTTTTTTCAAAACTTTAATGATGTTAAATAATATGTAAGCTATAATGAGTAACAAATAAAATAATATGCTAAAGGGCTGTGTGAACTCTAAAATAAATTTGCACTAGTTATTAAGGACCAATATCTATTATGCATTGGTCTCTGTGTTAGACTAATATGCAAATAAACATGTAGATAAATCCTTTTTTCTATTACTGTAACCAACTACTTCCTTTACTGGTTCCCTTTCCTCGTGGTCTCATGTGGGGTGATACTGGGTATCTCCCCTCACTGTGTTCTTGTCCAGTGGATTTCAATGAATGAAGTCCAAGGACTAATGAAGGGTATAGAAATATGAAAGTTTATTTTAAGTCAAGAAAAGACAGAAGACAAAGCCTCCCCTTAGAGGGGAGAGGGGGCCCTCAAAGAGAGTAACCACTGAAATTCTTTCATACTTCATTGAGGTTTTTCATCTGCTCTTTTATGATTGGTCAGAATTGGGCTTTGGGGACCCAATTCTTTACCCAATTTCAATCCATAATTTGAATCATTATCTTTTGGGGCAGGTGGGCTTTTATTTCCTGGCTACACTTGTCTGCCTCCCCACTTTGATCACTCTTGGAGTTTATTTACACCATTTGTCCCAAATTTGGCCCAGAAGAAGGGGCTTAAGTTTGTTTTGTTTTGCATAGATCTTTGGCTGGTCATTGCCCCCCCCCCATTAACCTTGCCTGCTTTTGTTCCTTTTGCAAATAGCCAGCCGGGCTTGGTGGCGCATGCTTATAATCCCAGTACTTGGGAGGCTGAAACAGGAGGACCCGGGTTCACAGCTAGCCTCAGCTACTTAGTGAGGCCCTCTGAAACTTAGTGAGACCCTGTTTCAAAATAAAAGAATAAAAAATTGGACTGGGGGTGGAGCTCAGAGGTAGAATGACCCTGGGTTCAATCCCGAGTACCACACACACACACAAAAAAAGAGGAAACCTGCAAATAGCCTCTTCTAACCCTTCCTGTTTCTGGGTCCTCTGCTCTGCTTCATTACTAATAAAAGTGAAGTTTTCTTTTGAGCCCTTATGAACATGTTAAACAAAGTAGGGTTCCACTTGTAATATTAAAACACTTTAAAGAGTAACAATACCTAAATAAATAACCCCCTTGCAAATGACTAGAGGGGCTCAGAGTGAGCGCTATCTTGGAGATGGCTTGATTGAGATGTGTTTTAGAATTTATATTTTGAACTTATTCAGGTTTTCAGTACTCTGGATGTTAGCAGGGTGCTTTCAGCACTTAGGACAAATTCATTGAGAAAAATTTTTCAGGAGAACAAAGGTTCCAGATCAATCATTGTTCTTTTTGATTGCTGAAATCCTGGTGTGAGTGTGTTGGAAAGTCCCCTTAACATTCTCAGCTTATTTGTTTTCTCCATGAACAACTCAGTGTCTACAGTTTCTGAACAGTATTTTAAAGCTGGGGATCTTGGGTTTATTATGATATATAAAATCTCTGGTCTCCAGAATATATGTTTTCTACTTAAAGGCAGCAAAGAAGCAGATATAAGCAAACTGGAGAAGCTCAAGGAATTGCAGTGAAAACTCTTCAACTTGTATCCATTTACACAGCTAAAAGCTTACTTTGGAAAACTAAAGGAGATGAAAACTTATTGAAAGTGTAATCTGTTCACAAATGTTTGGGAGATTATCGAGATATCTCTTGCTTTATTTTGTCAGTTCCCATCAAGGCAGGTTGACATAAATAGCATAATAAGCTTTGTAGCTTTTTTTGTCCTTAAGTATAAATCAGTCTTTCTCCCTCTGCTCCATCCACGTAGGCCGCCATTGCTCCTAAGAAGGTGGCACGTAAAATGTCACTTTAGAAGCAGGAATATGGAAAGACACAGAGGAAGAGGTGGGGAAATCCTGGTCTTGAGAGGTTATAGAAGAATGGAGGATAAGAAAGTGCATCTTGAGCCGGGCGTGGTGGCGCACGCTTGTAATCCTAGTACTTTGGGAGGCGGAGACCGGAGGATCCGGGTTCGCGGCCAGCCTCAGCTCTCTCGTTCTATCTCTCTCCCCCTGTCTCTCTCTCTCTCTCTCTCTCTCTCTCTCTCTCTCTCCTTAGTGAGGCCCTCTGCAACTTCGTGAGACCCAGTTTCAAAATAAAGTATAAAAAATAGGGCTGGGGGTATAGCGCGGAGGTAGAACGCCCCTGGGTTCAATCCCTGGTACCGCAAAAAAAAAAAAAGTGCATCTTGAACGCCCTTGCCAGACCAAGCCTCCCACTGGAAGAGATTCATTAGGAATTGAAAGGAATACTAAACAGCAGAGGGAGTTTGCCACATTTCCCATTGAGACCCGGAGAAGAGATTGCCCTGCACATGGCTCACTTTTCAAGAATTTGAAACAGGTAGTTAGATATTGGTAATCAAGTTATTTGGTTGCCATAGCAAAAACACATTTTGATACAGGGGCAAAGATTTAAAGAGGACTGCCCAGACCACAGGTTAAATGGCAACCAGGCTTTGGAAGAATCTACAATGCTAGGGAAAGAGTGCTGGGGCTGAGTCAGGGGTGAGTTAAGTCCTGACTAAAGAAGGAAAGAGACAGAGAAGAGGGATAAACAGATTGCAGACTTCAACTGGGAGGAATTTGGCCAGGTGAACTAGTAATACTGATTCCTAAGAGGTGAGAGAGAAGACTTGGGGTGTTTCCCATTTATATCCATCATATCTGAGCCCTGTCCAGCTCTGCTGCTAGGACCCCATAAGCTCCTCATGGACCCACATGCTATATGGAGAAGCAGGAGGGATAATAAGAGACTGAACATTTACCTGACAGTACCAACAGAAAGAAAGACATGTCTAGTGAGGAAGAACTAGAAAATAAATGCCAAGTTTTTTTTTTCAGTCTCTCCTCTGAGATACATTATTATGAGGAAAGTCTTTCAGTTATTAGAAATAATATTTGAAACAACATTTTGCATATCTGAGTAGGATTTTGAGGGTCTTTGGACTCAGTAACATTCAACCAGTTTTTTCGTATTTCTATGGAAATTTCTATCTGCTCTGCATTGGAGAACTTAAAACTATTTAATTTTGAGAACAAAATGGTGCCTATATGCTAGTACTAATTTGTCTGTTATAAATTGTATTAAGAGAGTTTTTTTTGTTATATTATAATCAGATAAAAGTGTTGATTGAAAATAGTGCTACTGGAGATTTATTTATTAGTAGAAAATAACATTTAACACAAATTCTCTTTTTAAAGATTTAACATAAGCCGGGCGTGGTGGTGTACGCTTGTAATCCCAGTACTTTGGGAGGCAGAAACCAGAGGATCCGGGTTCGCGGCCAGCCTCAGCCCTCTCTCTCTCTCTCTCTCTTTCTCTCTCTCTCTCTCTGCCTCTCTCTCTCTCTCTCTCTCTCTCTCTCTCTACTTAGTGAGGCCCTCCGCAACTTCGTGAGACCCGGTTTCAAAATAAAGTATAAAAAATAGGGCCGGGGGTGTAGCGCGGAGGTAGAATGCCCCTGGGTTCAATCCCCGGTACCTCAAAAAAAAAAAAAAGATTTAACATATTTTAAATTAACATTTAATAAACTATAAATTAATTTCATGATTTTAAGAATTAAATATATACATATATAATAATTTTAAGTACTTTTAATGAGATAAACAAGAACAATAAATTCTGACAAATTTCAGAGGTTATACAGAGAATCAATTAAATTTTAAGTATATAGTAAATTACATATAATCAATTTGTAAATTTATTTTCTACTTGGAATACAAAATATGTCATAAATATTTCTACATGCAAAAGAATTATATATTTAATAAACAGAATACAAATATCAGTAATTAGTGGACCATGTTTTATTGGTGACTTTTTTCTTTCTTTGTGAGCTTTTCTGCATTTCCAAATTTTCTACACTTATCCTATCATTACTTTTGCAATAATAAATACCTGTTTTGTTAAATGATTAATATGGGCATAACAATATGCATTTTGACAAAGAAAGCTTTGTAGAGTATAAGAACAAGACAGAGATACTAATTTGATTATGGGCATGTGTGCTTATTCATTAAAATTAACTCTTCTTTTCCTTTCTATTAATCCTATAATTGTTATCTCCTAATCCTAATATTTATCAGTTAAAATAATTTTTATAGTCTCCAGTATTTATTATTTTTCACCAGTGTTAGTCCTGTCTACTCATCTAAATAGTTTTCATTTCTTCTGGTTAGCCTTGGAATAATACATAAACATTATTAGCAAATGCTCATTAATTCATTGCTTTGGGGTTGACTTTGAGGTAATTTAGCTTTACACATATGTGTGTTCGAGCAGACACTGAAGCAAACTAAATAGAAGGAATTTACATATGAGGTCAGAGGCAACCAAAAAAAAAGGGGGGGGGAGCTAACCCACCCCTAGAATGGTGGAAACTAATTTTGACTGACTCCTTAGCATGCATTGTAGTGGGTAGTTAAATAGGAACAACATACTGGAATCAAGGTTTTAAAGAATCTCCTTGACATTCCAGAAGAAAGGTGAACTCTTTGTTACTCTAAAAATCAGGGAAATTTGTTTAGATAAGAAAAATGACTTTAAGATATAAAGTCCAAGCTGTGCATGGTGGCACATGCCTGGAATCCCAATACTTGAGAGTCTGAGATAGGATGATAGCAGATTGGAGGCCAGTGTGGGATAACTTGGCTAGACCCTGTTTCAAAATAAAACATTTTTAAAAAGGGCTAAGGGTGTGGCTCAGAATTAGAATGCCCCTAGGTTCAATTCCCAGTACTACAAGGGGGAAAAAAGAAGTTCATACCTCTAGACTGGTGTGATGTCTCCAGTTCCCCATGGTCTTCACCATTCCCTGATATTTTAGCCCTGTTTTATTTACATATGAGGTTACTTTCTAAGCCACTACAAGTATTTATGTTTTTGTTCCTTCTTATAAAAGTTTCCATAGGTCCACAGAGGATAAAACATAAAATTGACAGCAGGATATTTTGTGTGTTTGGTTTAGTGTCTTATCCCCAGCATGAAGAACGATGTCTAGCATATAGTACTGCTTCAAGTTTAGTTGAGAAAAACAGTTAAATACATATTTTTACATTCTAAATCCTTGCAGAAAGACTATACTAGCTTCTGTTTTTGACAATGACCATGCTGTGTTTTCTCACAGAACTGACTCTACCTAGCAATGTTACATTACATATTTCCTATTGAATTTTGTACCATATATTCTAATAACTCACTTCTACTCTTGATTTGAATCCAGAAATTTCACTTTGATTCCTTTACAAATTGAAACTTGACTCGTGAAAATGAAGCTTTGATAAAATGATAGAAATATAATCAGTTTTAAAAGCATTGGGTTTAATTGAGTTATAGAAATCACTGGGTTATGACAACAGTATTAAATAAGAATGTATTCTCAGAAAGTTGCAAATAGATAATGTCAGTGTTGTCTCCAGTCAAGTATCTTTGGACGTATCATCATAAATGTTTCTATGTGCATATTTTGCAAA
Organism: Glis glis; assembly: GCA_004027185.1. NCBI lineage: Eukaryota > Metazoa > Chordata > Mammalia > Rodentia > Gliridae > Glis > Glis glis. The sequence goes on along the minus strand of PVJS01032095.1, from coordinate 1,663 downwards.
ATAATCTAACGCTACTAGTGGATAATATCTTTAAATATGTAAAACAGTAATTATGTCTTTTTATGTTTTGCCAGTCTGAGCTCTGGAACAAGACTGCCTGATATTGAATCATATCTTCACAGCCTAGTTGTATAATTTTGATATTTATTTAACCTTTCTGTGCCTCAGTTTCCACATTTATAAAATAGGGCCAATGATAAGCTCCATCTCATACAATTAATTTTAGAAATAAATAATTCCACTGAAAGAGCATAGAATAGTGACTATTACATAGTAACTACTCAATGAATGCTCCCTATTATTGCATAATAGAGTTGAGAAATGGGAATGAGACATCTGGTTCACTGACATCAGTTTACAGAAACGCTTTAAACACATTTTAATATACATTTACACTTCTTGATATCCTATCAACTGTTCCTAACATTTCTGGGGGAACCTCAATCCCCCACACCAAGCTAATGTAGATTCCTATTCATGTGGCAAGTGCTCATGGAACATAGTGTTAAGATCAACTCAGATATGAATTCCAAATAATTGAAAACCATTTCATTATCTAAGTCAGAGTATGAATCTGTCATTCACTCAAATCAAAATATAAATCTTTGTTCAAAAACTATACAAAATTCTGTAAAACATGGTTAGCTTGAAAGAATATAAAATGTTTTATAATCATTTTCAAATAATTTATTAATTGATTCAAAACTGAGTTAGGAAACTGCTTAATTACTCTCAAAACAATACAAACAAGGAATGTAAATGACTAATGTAGAGAAAGATTTTGAAAAGTCAATTATTGCTGTGGAGGAATTTTGTCTTATTTAATCATTCATCATAGAATATACATCTTTTATATGAAATACTTCCAAATAGAAAGATTCTTTCTACCCCAAGAAAAATTAAACTGGAAAACATTATGTTATGTGAAATAAGCCAAGCAAAAAAAAAAGACAAATTTACATGTTCTCATTCATTTGTGGAAGTTAAAATATCATTAAATTGTGTCTTTTTAGATTCAAGCTTGCTCTTCAAACAACATATTTTGAAAATCCATATACATAATACATCATTTCTACCCTCATGAAAGTATCCTGTCCTTGTATTTAATAGCCATTTTATAAATATTTCATAACTGTTAATAGCTTTAGTTAGATATAATTTAGATCATTTAACCTTGCTTAACTCATGTTTTAGAACAAATCGTTTTTGTTGTGTACATGTGGATTCCTTGGGATTTTTCACATACAAGATCATATCATCTCTACATAGAATTTTTACCTTTTCCTTTCCAATTCAATTCCCTTTATTTTTCCCATCTAATTGGCATGGCTGGCACCTTCATACAATACTGAATACAAGTGGTGAAAGTAGACATCTTTCTTTTGTTGTTCCTGACATGATTGGGAAAGCTTACAGTCTCTTACCTTCAGTATGATGTTAGCTGGAGTTCTTGTTTTCAGTTTTGTTTCTGGGTGTTTAATCAGGATTGTGTAGATTCCTTTTAAAGGTACTTATTTCTGTTTACAATGTGTGTGTGTGTGTGTGTGTGTGTGTGTGTGTGTGTCCTGAAAGGTGTTGGATTTTATCAAATGGATCTGTTGAGATCATGCAACGTTTTCTCCTTTATTATATCAATGTGATATAATTCTTTGTATTAATTTGG
>PVJS01032094.1:0-22990 GCA_004027185.1 Glis glis | reverse complement strand
GAGGCCCTCCACAACTTCGTGAGACCCGGTTTTAAAATAAAGTATAAAAAATAGGGCCAGGGGTGTAGCACGGAGGTAGAACACCCCTGGGTTCAATCCCCTGTACCGCAAAAAAAAAAAAAAGAAAGAAATCTCTCTGTGCCCTCTGCCCTCTTTTTTATTTTTATTTTTATTTATTTATTTTTTTGGTACTGAGGATTGAACCCAGGGGCACTCTACCACTGAGCTACATCCTCAGCCCTATTTTTTATTCTTTATTTTTGAAACAGGGTCTCACTAAGTTGCAAAGGGCCTCACTAAGTAGCTGAGGCTGGCCATGAACCCGGATCCTCCCGTCTCAGCCTCCCAAGTACTAGTATTACAAGTGTGTGCCTCCACGCCCGGATCTCTGCCCTCTTTTCTGTCCCAAAGGCAAGCCATAGAAACTTGAGTCTTAAATACTCCAACCTGCTTTATCCAATAGTAGGTGATGTGATGAGACCCTGTTTCAATAGGTGTTATTGTTTAGATCTGGACTGTCCCTCAAAGGCTCAAGTGCTGAAGGCTTGGTTCCCGGCTGGTGGCGCTATTGGGAGGTGGTGGAAACTTTAGGAGGTGTGGCCTAGTTGGGAGAGGTAGGTCATTGGGGGCATGTCCTTGAAGGGTGTATTTTGTCCCGAAACCCTTTCTCTTTTTTTTTTTTTTTTTTTTTGTGGTACTGGGGATTGAACCCAGGGGCATTCTACCTCCGAGCTACACCCCCAGCCCTATTTTTTTATTCTTTAATTTGAAACCGGGTCTCACTAAGTTGCGGAGGGCCTCACTAAGTAGGTGAGGCTAGCCGCAAACCCAGATCCTCTGGTCTTAGCCTCCCAAGTACTGGGATTACAAGCGTGCGCCACTACACCTGGCTCTCTTTCTTCCTCTTCCCCTTCCTCTTCCTTCCTCTCTCTCTCTCTCTCTCTCTCTCTCCCTCCCTCTCTCCCTCCCTCCCTCCCTCTCTCTCTCCCCTACTCAGCTACCATGAGCTTGAGCAGCTTTGCTTTGCCACTCCATGCCTGCCATGATGTTCCTCAGGACAGGCCCAGAAACAGTGCAGCCAAGTGACCAAGGACTGAAACTGCATTTTTCTCAGGTACTTTGCCATAGCAATGGAAAGCTGAATAACAGCAGAGGTCCTGCCCCATTCCTGCTAGAAAGGATGCTGAAGAATCTGAACAGACAGGCACTCCAGGTTCCCCACAAGCCCATTAGCTATGGATCATACCCTTTCTGCCCAGTCTATTTCAACAGGGCTGTCTGTGCTTCAGCCATGCCTATGCAATGAAGTCTCCCATGAAAACCAGGAAGGATTATCATTAGCAAGAAATCTGCACAGCTGGGTGACTATAGATAACAATAATGTACTGTACATTTCAGAAAGCTAGAGGAAGGTTTCACCATAAAGAAATGACAAATGTGGCCGGGCGTGGTGGTGCACACTTGTAATCCCAGTACTTGGGAGGCGGAGACCGGAGGATCCGGATTCGCGGCCAGCCTCAGCTACTTAGTGAGGCCCTCTGCAACTTCGTGAGACCCGGTTTCAAAATAAAGGGTAAAAAATAGGGCCGGGGGTGTAGCTCGGAGGTAGAACGCCCCTGGGTTCAATCCCCGGTACCGCAAAAAAAAAAAAAAAAAAAGAAAAAAATGACAAATGTGCCTGTAATTCTAGTACTTGGAAAGCTAAGACAGGAGGTCACAGTTCAAGGCCAGTCTCAACAACTTAGCGAGACCTGTTTCAAATAAAAAATAAAAAGGGTTCAGTATAGCTCAGAAGTAGACCACTCTTGGATTCAATCCCCAGCATCAAAATAAAACTTTCAAAAAAGACAGATACTTGAGAAGATAGGTATGTTTAACCTGATTTAAACATATAGCCAGGTGTGATGACTCACGCTTGTATTCCCAGTAGTTGGGAGGCTGAGACAGGAGGATTGCAGGTTTGAAGTCAGACTCAGCAACTTAGGCCCTCAGAAACTTAGCAAGACCCTGTTTCTAAATGTATAAAATAAGGCAGGGGGTATACTCAGAATTTCCGTGGGAGCCGGGCATGGTGGCGCACACTTGTAATCCCAGTACTTGGGAGGCTGAGACTGGAGGATCCGGGTTCGTGGCCAGCCTCAGCTACTTAGTGAGGCCCTCTGCAACTTAGCGAGACCCCGTTTCAAAATAATGAAAATTAGGGCTTGGGGTGCAGCTCAGAGGTAAAATGCCCCTGGGTTCAATCCCCAATACCGCAAAAAAAGAATTCCCCTTGGTTCAAAACATCACATGGCCAGGCATGGTGGTGCATGCCTGTAATCCCAGTACTTGGGAGGCTGAGACAGGAGAATCACAGATTTGAAGCCAGCCTCAGCAATTTAGCAAGGTTCTTTGCAATGTGGTGAGGACCTGTTTCCAAATAAATAATAAAAATAGGACTGGGAGTATAACTCAGGTAGAATGCCCCTGGGTTGAATCCCCAGCACTACAATAAAAAAAAAATCACTTGGTATTCCATTAATATGTACAACTTTTATGTTTTTATGTTAAAGTTTTTTTTTTTTTTTTTTGCAGAACCAGGAATTGAACCCAGGGGCATTCTACCTTCAACCTCCACCCCCAGCCCTATTTTTTGTTCTTTTATTTTGAAACAGGGTCTCCCTAAGTTGTGGAGGGCCTCACTAAGTAGCTGAGGCTGGCCACGACTCAGCCTCCCAAGTAGTGGGATTACAAGCCTGGCAATGTTAAAGTTTTGATTTAGTGCAAGGCGTGTAGTGCAGTAGTTAGACCCTGGGTTTGATCATCAGCACCACAAAAAAATTTTTTTTAATTTAGGAAAACCTGAAAGGACAGTTCTGTCAGCTTCTGGATAGCTGAATACGTGAAAGTTCACAGGAAAACCAATGGAAACTTGTGGAGGTGAGGGCAACAGGAATTCATCACGTGGAGGGGCCAAGGAAACTCCTCAGGTGGGGAGGATCACATTAGGCTAACAGAAATTCCTCTTGTGGGGGGCCAACAGACACTCATCAAGTGGGGAGGCTCACAGGCCTACAGAAATTCATGGGTTGGGAGGCTCACAGGCCAATGACACTCATCATGTGTGGGGTCAACAGAAACTCATCACATGGGGAGACTCACATTCGACCAATGGAAACTCCTCATGTGGAGGGGGCAACAGAAACTCATCATGTGAGGAGGCTCACATTAGGCCAAGGGAAACATCACATGGGCAGATTCACATGAGACCAATGGGAACTATCACATGGGGAGGCTCACATTCAACCAACAGAAACTCCTCATGTGGAAGTGAGGGCAACAGAAGCTCACAGACCAATGGAAACTCATTATGTGGGAGGGCCAACAGAAACTCATCACGTGTGGAGCCAATAGAAACATCATGGGGGGCTAACGGAAACTCATGCGTGGGGCCAGTGAAACTCATCACAGGGGGAGGCTCACAGGCCAATGGAAACTAATGGGGAGGCAACAGAACTCATCACGTGGGAAGACAATGAAAACTCATCATATGAGGGGCAACAGAAACACCACGTTGGGGGGCAGCGGAAACTCATCATGTGTGGGACCAATGAAACTCATCACGTGTGAAGACAACAGGTCATCATGTGGGGAACCAACGATAACTCATCACGTTGGTGGGGGAGCAACAGAAACTCATCACATGGGGGAGACAACGGAAACTCATCACATGGAGGGGACCAACCGAAACTCCTCACGCGAGAAAACAAACTCATTGTGTGGGGGACCAACAGTAACTCATCATGTGGGGGGCAATGGAAACTCATCACGTGCGGGGGCCAACTGAAACTCATCTTGTGGAGGACCAACAGTAACTCATCATATGGGGAGACTTATATTAGACCAATGGAAATTCCTCTTGGGGGGGGCAGCAGAAACTCATCACATGGGGTCAACAAAGAAATCACGTGGGGGGTCTCACTATAACTGGCCCCCTTTTAGATTAATAATAACTATTACTTTGGCTTGGGAAGAGGTAAGCTGAATAATTACTTGGAAGTTCTGTGTATAATCTGCAAAATAAGCTTGAGTCTGATCTTTGTGCTTTTTTTCAGGAATTGCTTCTGCAGGGTGGAGTGGGGTCAGGACCTGAGGACTCAGAAAAGCTCTCTCTGCAGGGCTGGGTAACAAGGGCCACCTGGTTTCCTGGGCAGGAAAGCCAGTCCCACAGACCCCTGTGACTTGTCTCCTGATGGTTCTATTGACTGGGCTTTGGGGCCTTCTGCAGAGTGGAGCACCATAGCTACCGGGTCACATCAAAACAGGTTTTTCCAGCCGGGCGTGGTAGTGCACGCTTGTAATCCCAGTACTTGCTTGGGAGGCTGAGACCGGAGGATCTGGGTTCGCGGCCAGCCTCAGCTACTTAGTGAGGCCTCCGCAACTTAGTGAGACCCTGTTTCAAAATAAAGAATAAAATAAAATAGGGCTGGGGTGTAGCCCGGAGGCAGAATATCTCTGGGTTTAATCCCTGGTACTGCCTAAAAAATAAAAATAAAAAAAATTTTTGAAGTAATCCCAGTACTTGGGAGGCTGAGACAGGAGGATCCAGGTTTGCAGCTAGCCTCATCTACTTAGTGAAGCCCTCCACAACTTAGTGAGACCCTGTTTCAAAATAAAGAATAAAAAAGTAGGGCTGGGGGTGTAGCTCGGAGGTAGAATGCCCCTGGGTTAAATCCCCAGTACCGCAAAAAAAAAAAAAAAAAATAGGTTTTTCCAAGATCTGAGCAATTAGGAGTGGCCAGAATGCAGTTATGTAAACGCAACTTCCGTCAGAAAACTGTTGTGACCTTTATTATTATATTTGGTGGTACTGAGGATTGAACATAGGCATTCTACCTCCGAGATACACCTCCAGCCCTATTTTTTATTCTTTATTTTGAAACAGGGTCTCACTAAGTTGTTGAGACTGACCGCGAACCTGTGATCCTCCTGTCTCAGCCTCCCAAGTACTGGAATTACAAGCATGCGCCACCACACCCGGCCTATTGTGACATTTTAAAAGAAGATCTAAGCCGAGCGTAGTGGCGCTTGCTTGTAATCCCAGTACTTGGGAGGCTGAGATAGGAGGATCGCAGGTTCGGCCAGCCTCAGCTACTTAGTGAGGTCCTCTGCAACTTAGTGAGACCCTGTTTCAAAAATAAAGAATAAAAAATAGGGCTGGGGGTGTAGCCTGGAGGTAGAATGCCCTTGGGTTCAATCCCCAGTACTGCAAAAAAAAAAAAAAAATTAAAAAGAACAAATAAAAAATAAAAGAAGATCTATATAAAATTTGATTTGGAAAATTGTCAACTAATATAGCTTATGCTTTTCTTCTATGACTTATAAATATTAAGCATTGAAAAGTTTTTGCCATTGTTTATAACTACTTTGGTAAGTAATAAATCACCTTCTGAATTATATTCTTATTCTGTTTTTTTAATCTTTTATTTGTTAAAATGAATTTTAATGGGCTGGGGTTGTAGCTCAGTGGCCTAGCATGCTGAGGCCCTAGGCATGATCCCCAGTACCCTCCCCCAAAGAATTTTAAAACTACATACTGAAAGTCAGTAGTTTTACATATTACCCAGATCATTCCTCAGAAAGTACAGTTCAGAAAGTAAAGTTTTCCTTTTATCAGTTTCAAGTGACTTGTCCAATAACATCTTCAAGTCTGTAAGAAAAAATTTGAAAGAGGTTAGGAAACCTGCATATTAATTAATGCACAGCTAAATAAACTCAAATACAGTTTTCAATAAAGTACCATAGTTTCCTATAATTATTAACATGCTTTTATGTAGGCAAAATCTTGCACACAAGGAAACAGTGATCAAGATTCCTTCCAGTTAGGTGGGCTCAGTGTGGACTCTGGGCCCAGAAGGGACAGGCATTTGCACACAGCTGGTGTGACCACTGTGTCCATGTCCTTTTGCTGTAGCTGTCCACCACTGGCTAGCCAAGGAGTGCCCAGGGATGGATGCTTTCTCAGCAATAAGCGGCCTATCTGCATTTTAAATGCATGCAGAAAAAGTATTACAGATACTGGAGGAAACAGATAACATGCCAGTCTATCAAGATATAAGACAAGCTGGGTGTGGTGGCTCACACTTGTAATCCCAGTACTTGGGAGGCTGAGACAGGAGGATCACAGGTTAGGGACCAACCTCAGCAGCTTAGTGAGGCCCTTTGCAACTTAGTGAGACCCTGTTTCAAAATAAAGAATAAAATAGGGCTGGGGATGCAGCTTGGAGGTAGAATGCCCCTGGGTTCAATCCCCAGCACCACATATACACACACACAAAAGATATAAGACAGTTTTTAGTAAGGTCATGATTCTCCCCATTAGGAACACAACCTTAGGGTTTGCAGAGTCCCCTCTAGCTCACAACATAACCCTGTGTGATGAGCCCCAGCCTGACAGAACACAGATTGGTCCGAACAGTTAAACTTGGGTCTTTTAAAAAGTCTTACCAGTTTTTAAATAAACTTAGATATCTGACCTGTCATTCTGCCTTTAATGTGTATGCATTAATAAGGCAAAATTTGACAATGGTTTAACCATTTAATTTAATGCCCAAGGTTCAGTAGATTTATGAACTAATTTAGAACAGCCAGCTGGAGCCAGCAGTTCACCCCGACAGATGGCTCTTGGAGCAGCACCTGGCCTGGCCCCGTTCAAGGCTCTGGTACTCAGGCACTCAGGGACCAGGCCTGCCTGTCCCTCGATCAGCTGCCTGGGCCTCAAGGGATAAGAATTTGATTGTGGAAGGGTGGAGGGCTGGCATTTTAGGGCCTGGAGAGGACCCAGGCTTCTGGGTGGGCAGAACGCATCTGATAGAACCTTAGCAGGTAAAACTGTATTTTCCCCCTACAGTAAGAATTCTATTTTATTTTATTTAGTTTGGTAGAGGGATTGAACCCAGAGCTACACCCCCAGCCCTTGTTATTGTTTATTTTATTTATTGATTTTTGTGATACTGGGGATTGAACCCAGGGGTGTTCTATCTTTGAGCTACACCCCTAGCTCAAAATAAACACCTGTTTATTTTGAAACAGGGTTTTACTAAATTCCTGAGACTGGCCTGAAATCTGCGATCCTTCTGTCTCAGCCTCCCAAGTACTAGGATTACAGGCATGCACCACCACTCCCAGCTCAGAATTTTATTATATATATATCTATATCTTTATTATATATATATCTATATCTTTGTTTTCTTTGAGAAGGGGCCTTGCTCTGTTGCCCAGGTTGGTTTCAAACCACTAAGCTCAAGTGATTCTCATTCCTGTCTCCCAGATACAGTTAGAATTTTAGCCCCCCCCCAATGTTTTGTAGTTTCTGGGTAGCAGCACACAGCGTCTCTGAACTTATTTATCAGAATGCCATATTTGTTTATTTGTTTATTTATTTATTTATTTATTTATTTTGGTACTGGTGATTGAACCCAGGGGCATTCTACCTCTGAGATGCACCCCCAGCTCTATTTTTTATTCTTTTTTTTTTTTGCGGTACTGGGGATTGAACCCAGGGGCATTCTACCTCTGAGCTGCACCCCCAGCCCTATTTTTTATTCTTTATTTTGAAACAGGCTCTATCACTAAGTTGCGGAGGGCCTCACAAAGTAGCTGAGCCTGGCCACGAACCCGCGATCCTCCTGTCTCAGCCTCCCAAGTACTGGGATTACAAGCATGTGCCACCACGCCTGGCTTACATATGACTTCTTTAAATGGTTACATGACTACATTATCTCAAACAGGAACTACTAGTTATAACGCCAGTCTCTAGCTCATTGTGATTTATCTTCTGGTTGAAGACTAATTTAAGGAGTAGGGGTGAAAATAATCTAATAAAACCCAATTTTTATTTATTTATTTATTTATTTTTTGCGGTACCAGGGATTGAACCCAGGGGCGTTCTACCTCCGTGCTACATCCCCGGCCCTATTTTTTATACTTTATTTTGAAACCGGGTCTCACGAAGTTGCGGAGGGCCTCACTAAGTAGAGAGAGAGAAAGAGAGAGAGCTGAGGTTGGCCGCGAACCCGGATCCTCTGGTCTCCACCTCCCAAAGTACTGGGATTACAAGCGTGTGCCACCACGCCCGGCTAAAACCCGATTTTTAAGTAATAGCATTTTCACTTAAAGTATACACTTTTAAGGAATCATGGCAGAGTGTTTTAGTTGGTGTATCTACGAAAAAAGAGAATTAGGAAATATTTTTATTATTTCTAAGGGTTTTTCATGTAGTAGTGACAATTCACATAGTGAACAAATGTAGGATTTCATTTTTCAAGATGAAGAAAGATACAAAAGATAAACAAGAGTTGCCCAGTGATGAACTGACCGTTTGATCCTTAATGGAATTTTCAATCCCAGCTTGCACCATTAGGTCATTCACATTCTTCTGTAAGTCCTCAATGCGATTTCCCATTTCTTCCAGTGCAACATTAAGGAGAACTGCACATGTGGGGCTACTTTTTTAATTTTTAATTTTTTTGTACTAGGCATTGAACCACCCAGGGGCATTTTGCCTCCAAGCCACACTCCTAGCCTTTTTTTTTTTTTTTTGAAACAGGGTCACACTAAATTGCTGAGACTGGCCTCAAACCTGTGATCCTCCTGTCTCAGCCTCCCAAGAACTGGGGTCACAGGTGTGTGCCAACTGTGCCTGGCTCAGAAGCAAGTTTTAAAATGAAAGGATCAAAGCCGGGCGTGGTGGCGCACGCTTGTAATCCCAGTACTTGGGAGGCTGAGAATGGAGGATCTGGGTTCGCAGCCAGCCTCTGCTACTTAGTGAGGCCTCTGCAACTTAGTGAGACCCTGTTTCAAAATAAAGAATAAAAAAGAGGGCTGGGGGTGTAGCTTGGAGGTAGAATGCCCCTGGGTTCCATCCCTAGTACCGCAAAAAAAAAAATAAATAAATAAAAATGAAGGGATCAAAGATAGTCTAATATAAGTGCAAATTAGCTACCTCCCCTGAGTTTTTTTCTCAGTATGTACCTTTTTTTTTATTTTTTTGCGGTACCGGGGGTTGAACCCAGGGGCGTTCTACCTCCGTGCTACACCCCCGGCCCTATTTTTAACACTTTATTTTGAAACTGGGTCTCACGAAGTTGCGGAGGGCCTCACTAAATAGAGAGAGAGACAGGGAGAGACTTAGTATGTACCTTTAACCTTTAAGCTGTGAGCTCAGTTTTGAAAAGTTGGCTCTGATAGCTGGGCGTGGTAGTGCATGCCTGTAATCCTACTATTTGGGAGGCTGAGGCAGGGGGATCACAGATTCAAAGCCAGCCTCAGCAATTTATTGAGACTCTTGGGAATTTAGTGAGACCCTGATTCTGAATAAAAAGTAAAATTGGCCTGGGGGTGTACTTGGAGGTAGAATGCCCCTGGGTTCCATCCCTAACACCACAAAAAACAAAAAAAGAAAGAAAGAAAGAAAAAGAAAAGAAATAAAACTTGGCTCCCCTAGCTAGGACATGGACTTAGGAATATGACTTTGGTATGTTTTTTGCCAAACTCTAAGTATAAATATAATAGAAATCAGCACTTTTAAAACCAACTTACCTACAGTTTTTATCATGTTTGAGGATCATTTTGTCTTGTGGGAACCTATCTTCAAAATCAGAAGTTGCAAGTAAACTGGGTGTGATGGTGCATACCTGTAATCCCAGTACTTGGGAGGCTGAAACAGGAAATTGCAGGTTTGAGGACAGCCTCAGCAGCATAGTGAGACTCTTAGCAACCTAGCAAGATCCTGTATCCAAACAAAAAATAAAAAAGGGCTGCAGTGTTATCTCGGAGGTAGAATGCCCCTGGGTTCAATCCCCAGTACCACAAAAATAAATAAATATTAAAAAGAAGTTGCAAGTAAGCAGTTTTTTTTTTTTTTTTTTTTGCGGTACTGGAGATTGAACGCAGGGGCGTTCTACCTCCGTGCTACGCCCCCGGCCGTATTTTTTATACTTTATTTTGAGACCGGGTCTCACGAAGTTGCGGAGGGCCTCACTAGGTAGAGAGAGAGAGAGAGAGACAGGGAGAAAGAGAGAGCGTGCGCACGCATGCGCGCGCTGAGGCTGGCCGCAAACCCGGATCCTCCAGTCTCCGCCTCCCAAAGTACTGGGATTACAAGCGTGCACCACCACACCCAGCTGCAAGTAAGCAGTTCTAAAAGCAAATACTTTGCACAATTTTTTTTTTTTTTGGTACCGGGGATTGAACCCAGGGGCGTTCTACCTCTGAGCTATACCCCCGGCCCTATTTTTTATCCTTTATTTTGAAACCGGGTCTCACGAAGTTGCCAAGGGCCTCACTAAGTAGATGAGGCTGGCTGCGAACCCTCCAGTCTCCGCCTCCCAAGTACTGGGATTACAAGCGTGCATCACCATGCCCAGCCTTCTTTGAACATTTTTTTTTTGCAGTACTGGGGATTGAACCCAGGGGCATTCTACCTCCGAACTACACCCCCGGCCCTATTTTTATCCTTTATTTTGAAACTGGGTCTCATGAAGTTGCGGAGGGCCTCACTAATTAGCTGAGGCTGGCTGCGAACCCGGATCCTCCGGTCTCCGCCTCACAAGTACTGGGATTACAAGTGTGTGCCACCACGCCCGGCCCTTTGCACAATTTTTAAGGAATGCATTAATTGTGTAAGGTGAGCTCAAACTGGGCAAGTCTTAGGGTACACATTACCCTTAGTTGGATTTGCTCAAACTGGAAACATTCTTTCCTCTGTTTGATTTCATGTTTCTAAGGCAAAACAGTGAGCTGCTTGTGGCAAAACAAAGGAAGGGAGAGCGAGTCTGGGGCACTGTTCTGAAGGGTCCCTGATGGCCTGTGAGTCTGTGTTGGAGGCCAGGCTGTCCCATTAGGCTTGGGGGAGCCCCACAGAGGAGTGTGGTTCATTTGGGCTCCTTGAACTATATATTTGCCATTGGGATGTTTCATATTGCCAGTCAGGCAGGAAGTAAAACTTTCTGCTACAGGTGACTGGTAATTAATACATGATGCCACATAAAAGTGCAAATGTAAACTGGGAAATCCTAAGTAAACAATTAGTCACTGACAGCAGAAGACAAAAAGAGATCCATGATAATTTGACAATCTGAAAGCATCACAGTGTTTACTAAAGATAGAAAAGGATATTTTTGTGGTTTAAAGTTGCAGTAAGAGCTTGAAAATGTTCTTGAAGTTCCTGAAGTAGATTTTCTGCCTGAAAAATTGAATCACAAGGCAACTGGATATAATATTTATCGCTGGTGTAGGTCACTGTAAATATCATGGAGTGGCCCCATCATAAGTAGTTCGCTGATTTTCTTCAAAGGTGCCAAGTGCGAGAATGAGATGGCCAACTGCACCTTTAAGCCGCCCCCACACTTCATACCCCACACATCTCAGAATGGGCTCGCACCTAATATGTGAGGGCTGGAATACAAATCATCTAGATGACAGCTTGGGGAAAAGCCTGAGTGGCCTGGGTTCCTCAGGAATTCTTCAGAGGCAGTGTGACCCCACCGTCGCATGCGGGATGTTTATTCATATTGGTACTGCAGCTGGTGCGGGTCGTACAGAAACACCGCCATTGTTACTGCTCGTGTTCCAGGTTTCTACCAGCTTTATAGTTTGCACACTGAAATCTGGCGCTCATGACCTCGGTCCTCAACTCCTGTCTCCACCCATCTTGGAGGTGGAAGCATCAGATCCCAGGATCCCGTCCGCGCTTCTATATTCAGATCCGCCGCCCTATCGCTAGGTGGCGCCTTCAATCTGGGGGACGGCTGCCTTCGTCAGGGAAATGTAAAGTATGTTTAAAATGTTTTTGCTTTTGTTACTAGGGATTGAACTCAGAGGCATGCTACCTCGGAGCTACACCTCCAGCCCTTTTTGGTTTTGTTTTACTTTGAAACAGGTTCTCGTCAAATTGCTGAGGCGGGCCTGTGATCCTCCCATCTCAACCTCCCAAGTACTGGGATTACAGGTGTGCGCCACCATGCCTGGATGCAAATTCTCCCCCCCCCCCCCCCGGTAGTACTGGGGATTGAACTCAGGGGCATTCTACCTCTGAGCTACAGCCCCAGCCCGATTTTTATTCTTTTGTTTTGAAACAGGATCTTACTAGGTTGCTGAGTTTCTCTACGCTGGGAGGCTGTCCTCGAACCTGCGATCCACCTGTCTCAGCCTCCCAAGTACTGGGATTACAGGCATGAGCCACCACCCCGGCTACATATTCTTTGTTTTTTTTTTTTTTGGTGGTGGTGGTACTGGAGATTGAACCCAAGGGCATTCTACCTCCGGGCTATACCCCCAGCCCTATTTTTTTTTTTTATTCTTTATTTTGAAACAGAGTCTCACTAAGTTGCGGAGGGCCTCACTAAGTGAGACTGACTGCGAACCTGTGATCCTCCTTTCTCAACCTCCCAAATACTGGGATTACAAGTGTGCGCCACCATGCCCGGCTTTACATATTCTTTTTAACACAACAAATTTATCAGCCTGTCTTCCGGGACTGGAACTTGTTTTGCCAAATAGGAAAGCCGGCAAATAAATAAGATTTAGAGCGTGGCCCAATGTCACCTCACGCTGGGACCGGGTCAGGCTGGGAGGAAAGGGTCCGAGGTGAGGGGCGGGGCCGAGGTGGCGGGCGCGGCTCGGGGGCGGGGCTCTAGGGAGGGCGGGGCGTGGGCGGAGGGCGGGGTCTGGGAGGCGGGCCGGGCCAGGAGTGGGCCGGGCCAGGAGTGGGGCGGGGCGGAGCTGGGGCAGGGGGCTTCCCTCCCGGGGAGTGTTGTCTGGCGCACGCCCAAGTCCACGACCTCTGTGCCCTGACCGGGAGGGCCGGCCACTCACCGCGTCCTGCAGCGCGTCCTCGCGGGGGGCACCGGGGGCGCGCGAGTCCATAAGTGCGCGGCGGGCCGCAGCTGGGGCTCGGGGGATCAAGGTCTCGCTCCCGCGAGGCAGGGGCGGCCGGGCCTCGGCGCGGGTCCGGCGGGGCGCGCAGGGCTGGAGTGCGTGGCCTGTCACCTGCAGGCGCAGTCTGGCTCTGTCTTCCTCCCGCGGAGGCGGGGGTGGCTGGGGAGGAGCCGGTCCATGGGGTTCACTGCAGTTTGTGGTTGCTGTGGTGCGGTGTGCGTGACACGGACCTGACCGCCAAGGCCAGCGCGAGGTGCGCAGCTGGGAACGTTGCACACCCACACCAAGGCGCTGCCATCGGCTGGTCACCTCCAGAGCCCCCAGCCACACGAGAACTGCTCCGGGGAACACTGACCCCCTCATGCCCTTACACGTCTGTCTATGATGTGCCCCCCGCTTGAGAGTCCTGGAAGGCCCAAGCCAGCAGCGGCCACGCAGCTGGGACAGACAGCACAAGACCCTGGTTCATGGAGTGTGACGCTTCTGGAATCTGCCATTTCTGCGATTGCCAACCTCGGCATTAAGAATAGTTCTGACCAATTCCCTGTGCACCCACAATCACATCTCCAACTGCGGAGTCACGAAGATCTGGAAGCAAAATCTCACGACTGGTGGCGGGGGCCCTGTGGGTGATCTCCAGAACCACCGTTTTTAGTAGTTACCCATTTTATTACCTGTCTGTACCCGGGGTCTGAAGCTCTGAGGGAGCAGGGTGATCTGTTGATCACCCCAAATGTCCCCAGAGCTTAGCACAGTGCTGAAAGTGTGCCATATTAAGACAGAGGGGCATGGTGGCACATGTCTGTAATCCCAATACTTGGGAGGCTGAGACAGGAGGATCACAGGTTCACCGCCAGCCTCAGCTACATAGTGAGGCCCTCTGCAACTTAGTGAGATCCTGTTTCAAAATAAAGAATAAAAAAATAGGGCTGGGATGTAGCTCGGAGGTAGAATGCCCCTGGGTTCAATCCCCAGTAACACACACACACACACACACACAAAAAAAAAAAAAAAATATGTATGGTTAGGGGTGTAGCTCAGAGATAGAATGCCCCTCGGCTCAACCCACAGTACAAAAAAAAAAAGAAAAAAAGACATGGCCATGTACAAACCCAAGCCAGGAGGAGACCCCACTCCCCTCCTCCCGCCCCAGGACAGCAGGAATGCCTGTGAAGGGTTGTGGAGCTCTTATACACTGCTGGTATGTACCTAGGTATGTACCCAAGAGAACGCAACACGCATCCACCCAGAAGCTTGTGCACCAGTGTTACAGCAGCATAATTAACAAGTCAGAAGGTGGAAACAACCCAGATGTCCATGAGCAGAGAAATGGACAAACAAATGTGGTCTATCCATAGGATGGAGTATTACTCAGCCCTAGAAAAGGAATGAACTACTGATACATGCTACAACAAACACCCTGGTCCATGGAGTGCGGCGCTTCTGGAATCTGCCATTTCTGCGATTGCCAACCTCGGCATTAAGAATAGTTCTGACCAAGGAAAACATCATGCCAGGGAAACATTAAGGGAAGAAAACCAGTCATTAAGGCCACTTAACATAGGGTCCCATTTATAGGAAATGTTCAGAATAGGTGGATCCATGGAGACAGAGCAGCCTAGTGGTCACTGGAGTGTGTGGAGGGAGACCATATAATAGGTAAGAAGTTACTTCTGAGGGGACAAATGTGCTCTAACTTTAGACTGCTTGCTGCATGGCCCTGTGAACATACTGAAAACATTGAATTATGCACTTTCAATGAATGGGTTTTATGGTATGTGAATTATATCTCATTGAGGCTGTTAAACTGACTCTGTGTGTGTGTGTGTGTGTGTGTGTGTGTGTGTGTGTGTGTGGTACTGGGGATTGAACCCAGAGGCATTCTATCTTCGAGCTACACCCGCAGCTGAATTTTATTTCTTATTTGGAAACAGGGTCTCTCTAGGTTGATGAAGAGTCTCACTACTTGCTGAGGCTGTCCTTGAACCTGTGATCCTCCTGTCTCAGCCTCCCAAGTACTGGGATTACAGGCATGCACCACCACGCCTGGCTCAAACGGATACTTTTTAAAAGCATGGCCATTTTGCCACTTTCCAGCTCCTTTTCATGTCTTCCTCTTCTTTTCTTTCTCTAGAGGGATACTGGGGACACTGAGTTTTGGAGGGTGAACTGGAAAGACAGGAGCTGCTGAGAGGCACTGGCTGTGCATGGGCCCCGGCGCCCCATGGTTGTCCTGGGTTAGGATCCTGTTGGGTGGCCTCTGGTTTCTCCTCCAAGGTGGCAGTGAAGAGGTAGGAGCAGGTCCGGGGAGAAAGCTCGCAGCCACCTACAGTCGGCACTGAGCAGGGAGAGGCAAGCCTGAAGTGTTTCCCTGAAAACACACTTAGGTTTCAAGGACCTGGACTCACTCAAGCCTATATACACAAGGAAGGAAGAGGAGAAATTGAGCCGGGCGTGGTGGCGTATGCCTGTAATTCCAGTACTTGGGAGACTGAGACAGGAAGATCAGGTTCAATGACAGCCTCAGCAACTTAGTGAGGCTCTCAGCAACCTAGCAAGACCCTGTTTCCAAATTTAAAAAAACAAAACCAAAGCCAGGCATGGTGGCACACGCTTGTAATCCCAGTACTTGAGAGGCTGAGACTGGAGGATCCAGGTTCATGGCCAGCCTCAGGTACTTAGTGAGGCCCTCTGCAACTTAGCGAGACCCTGTTTCAAAATAAAAGAATAAAAAATAGGGCTGGGGGTATAGCTCAGAGGTAAAATGCCCCTGGGTTCAATCCCCAGTACCACAAAAATAAATAAATAAATAAATAAATAAATATAAAGTAAAAAACCAAAACAGAAAACAAAAACATAGGGCTTCCTTCCTTGAAGGAAGGAAACTGTTTCTGGAAATGGGAGGTGCTGGGTACTGATGCAGGGGCCATGGGCAGGGCAGCAGGTCAGTCATAAGACTAGGGTCTCAAAACCAGTTGGACAGCTTCCTTCCTTCCTTCTGGAAAGTCCTAGGACCTTGCCCTTCTTTTATAGTTCCACTCCAAGGACAGCCAGCATTGTGCTCACATAGGCCTACATCTGCCCCTGAGTTCAGGGGGTCGGGGTGCAGAACAGGCAGCTTTCCAGGCACCTTGAGGGCACCAGGCTACTCACTGGCTAGGATCTCACCCCTCACTCAGCTCTCAGTAACAGAGAGTTCCAAGGGGCCCATTGCCAGTGAAGACTACGGTGAGCGCCACAGAGCGGGGTTCAGGCAGGCAGGTGACTGGCACCCTGGGTGTGGCTCAAGCTAAGGAATGGGCACATGCCCCACACGGTCTATCTTTTTCGGTGAGAGACAACACAAGCAGGGAGCACAGCCTGGGAACCACAGGAGCCAGGAAGAGAAATACAGAAGACTGAAGAGCTGGCTGGTGCTCCTCCCCTTGGGACCAGCTGAAGGGGAGGCCCCCAGGGCTATTGGGCAGCCTTGGAGTCTTTGGGGCCAGACATCTGGAGCAGCCTGGGCAGGACCTGCTGGCTTCTGGCATGCACAGCAGCCTGGTCAACTGTGAAAGCAAAGACCCTGGCAGAGAGGCTCGGCAGGTCTGGATGGATGATGGGACATTTCTGCTTCCCAGCTGGGCTCACCCCTCAGGAATCCTAGCAGGCTCCCTAAGAGAGAAGTGGGGTCCCACAGGGACCAGGATCCTTCTCTGAGCTGGGACAGAGGGAAAACAGGGGCTTGAGGTGGGGTCACGAGAGTAACCAGAGGAGAGAACCAACAGGAGAGAGGCCATGGGACAAGACCTTTCACAGGAAGATTCCAGAAGCAGAGCCCTTGCAGCAGGTGGCAGAGTCTGCAATGCAGTCTGGGAAACAGGTGGTTGAGCTGGACAGAGACAGGCCCTGGGGGTGAGGGGGTGAGGTCCAGGAACCTGTGCAACTCTGTGCAGCTCCTGAGCACCCAGGTAGCTTGTGAGCTCACCACCACCACACCCTGCGCACACCCAGGACACCTATAGCACTGGCCAGGGTGGGAGTTGTTGGGCTTGCAGGACCAGAAGGAGGCCCTGCCTGCCATGGAGGCATTCTGGGTAGTGTCAACTGGACGAGACTGGGGACAGACAAAAGTGCTCTGTTGCCTGTGGAGGTAGGAAAGGTTTCCCAGAGAGAGAGAGAGAGAGAGAGAGAGAGAGAGAGAGAAACCGACCCTACATGCTATTCTGGAGAAGGGACTAGTACTTAGGATGTTCCATATCCTCATTAAATCTGGACAGCAGCCTATGCAAGCAAACACTGTTCCTCACTTTATATGTGAGGTGGGACCGAAGCACAGATCCTGGAGCAGAGGCCAGGGAGGGGCCGTGCCAACTTGGAGGGCCCACCTCCTCTCTTCCCGCCTGCCCTGTGGGGAAGAGTAGCAGGGTCCCTGCTGCCTCCCTCCCTGCTCTGTTCCTTGTGAAGTGAACCAGGGGCTTCATTCTAAGATCCCGAAGGGGCTCTGATCATAGCTCTGCCTGTGGGACACCAGGAGTCCGGCCTCAGTGAGGTGATGTAACCAGGGCTTGTGTCCCGAGTAGGTGATTTATCTTATAAAAGTACGTCTTTCCCAAACTGGATATCCATATGCAAAAGAATGAAGTTGGGTTCTTCTCTTTCATCATGAAAAAATTAACTCAAAATGGATCAAAGACCTAAACATAAGAGCTAAAACTGTAAAATACTTAGAAGATATAGGTGGAAGCTCATGACATTAGATTTGGTGATGATTTCTTGGATGTGACACCAAAAGCACAGGCAAGTCAACAAATTTGATTTCCTGAAAATTAAAAAACTTGTAGCCGGGTGTGGTGGCGGATACTTGTAATCCCGGTACTTGGGAGGCTGAGACAGAAGGATCGCAGGTTTATGGCCATCCTCAGCAACTTAGCAAGACCATGTTTCCAAATTAAAAAATAAAATAGGGCTGGGGGTGTAGCTTGGAGGTAGAAGGCCCCTGGGTTCAATCCCCAGTACCACAAAATAAAACAAAACACTTTTGTGCATTAAGGGCACTATCAACAGAGTGAAGAGGTAACCCAAAGAGCAGGAGAAAGTGCTTGCAAATTATATTATCCACGTCCCTTATCATATAACTCATACAACAGCAATAGAAAACCCAAACAACCCAATTTAAAAATGGGAAAGGATTTGGATAGACATTTCTCCAGAAAAGATATATGAATAGCCAATAAACACATGGAAAGATGTTCAACATCATAACCATTAGGGAAATGCAAATCAAAACCACCACAAGAACACTTCACCCAAAAATACCAAGTCAGGAAGGACGTGGAGAAGTTGGAACCCTTGGGCCCTGTTAGTAGGATGTCAAATGGTGCATCACCAGTAGGGTGTGGTGGCACATGCCATAATCCCAGTACTTGGGAGGCTGAGACAGGAGGGTCACAGGTTCAAGGCCAGCCTTAGTAACTTAGTGAGGCCCTGTTTTAAAATAAAAAAAATAGGGCTGGGGGTGTAGTTCAAAGGTAGAATGCCCCTGGGTTCAATCTCCAGCACCACACACAAAACATACATATATACATACAAAAATAAAAAATAAAATGCCGCCCGTGGTGGCACATGCCTGTAATCCCAGTACTTGGGAGGCTGAGACAGGAGAATCGCAGGTTCGAGGATAGCCTCAGCAAGTAGTGAGACTCTCATCAACCTAGCGAGACCCTGTTTCCAAATAAGAAATAAAATCTGGCTGTGGGTATAGCTCGGAGGTAGAATGCCTCTGGGCTCAATCCCCAGTACCACACAAAAAAATAAATAATAAATAAATAAAAGGGATGGGGTGTAGCACGGAGGTAGAATGCCCCTAGGTTCAATCCCCACTACCACCAGAACAAATTAAACAGAATGATGACCGATCCAGCAATTTTACTTCTGGAATACACCCAAGAGTTGAAAGCAGCGTCTTTTCTTCCCACCAGTACTAGGGATTGAACCAGGGCCTCACAAGCTAGGCAAATGCTCTACCACTGAGCTACACCCTAGCCTTTTTTATTTTGAGACAGGGTCTCACTAAGTTACCCAGGCTGGAACTGAACTTGTGATCCCCCTGTCTCAGCCTCCCAAGTAGAGGCAATTACAGATGTGCACCACCATATCCTGCTGAAAGCAGGGTCTTGGACTGACAGATACTTGCACATCTGGGTTCATAGCAGCACTATTCATAGTAGCTGGCCCAGGGGGAAAGCAGAACAGTGACCATCTACAGATGAATGGGTAAACAGGATGTGGTATGTACAGAAAATGGAATAGCATCAGCTGACTACCCCGTTACAACACAGATGCACCTGGAGGATGCTGTACTCAGAGAAATCAGCAAGACACTAAAGGATATACCCTGATGATCCCACTTATATGAGGTCCCCAGAGAAGTTGAGCCCACAGAAACCACAAGCAGAATGGGGGATGTGGCAGCTGGAGTTGGAGATTGACGGGGAGACGTGTTTAATGGGGACAGAGTTTCTGTTTGGGAAGCTGAGGAAGCTCTGGAGTTGGATGGTGTGATGGCTGCAGGATGCTGCAAGTACTCAGTGCCACTGAACTGTGTGCTGAAAGAAGGTGAAGATGGTGAGCTTTATATATGTTTTCCCACAGTACTCTGTGTGTGTGTGTGTGTGTGTGTGTGTGTGTGTATGTGTGTGTGTGTGTGTGTGTGTGTGTGCGCGCACTTGTGCACGTGTATGCAATACTAGAGATTGAACCCAGGGGCACTCTACCTCTCACCTACACCCCCCAGCCAGTTTTATTTTTTATTTTGAAACAGGGTCTTGCTAAGTTGCTGAGAGTCTAGCTAAGTTTCTGAGGCTGGCCTCAAACTTGTGATCCTATTGTCTCAACATCCCAAGTACTAGAATTATAGGTGCACACCTGGCTCACAGTGCTTTTTTTTTCTTTTTTTTGTGGTACTGTTGATTGAATCCAGAGGCATTCTACCTCTGAGCTACACCCCCAGCCTTACTTTATTTTTATTTTATTTTATTTTTGGCACTAGGGATTGAACCTAGGGGCATTCTACTCTGAGCTACACCCCCAGCCCTATTTTGTATTCTTTATTTTGAAACAAGGTCTCACTAAGTTGCAGAGGGCCTCACTAAGTAGCTGAGGCTGACTACGAACCTGCGACCCTCCTGTCTCAGCCTCCCCAAATACTGGGATTACAAGTGTGTGCCACCATGCCCGGTTTATTTTTATTTTGAAACAGGGTCTCAATAGGTTGATGAGAGTCTGACTACTTGCTGAGGCTGTCCTTGAACCTGCGATCCTCCTGCGATCCTCCTGTCTCAGCCTCCCAAGTACTAGGATTACAGGTGTGTGCCAACATGCCTAGCTCCCAGTGAATTTTTTTGTGTGTGTGTATGTGGTACTGGGAATGGAACCCAGGGGTATTCTACTTCTGGGCTACACCCCCAGCTGTATTTTATTTTTTATTTGGAAACAGGGTCTCAATAAGTTGCTGAGACTGGCCGCAAACCTGCGATTCTCCTTTCTCAGCCTCCCAAGTACTGGGATTACAAGTGTATGCCACCACGTCTGACTCCAGTGAATTTTTAATATGTGAATTTTCTCAACTGTCATCTCTATAGCCCCGATGCAAACTTACTTGGAAACTCTGAGAGCCCTGAGACCCCTCTCCTAGGAAACAGCATCTGTCATTTGGTTGGTACCTCACCCGTGATGGCTTTTCACCAACACTGCTTGGTTAGGGACCAAATTTTAGTCCTGCCTGGGTGGGAGAAAAAAACCATGGAGAGGGGAGAGAATCTAAGACTATTAAATTTCAGAGCTGGGAGTGGGCACATGCCTGTAATCCCAGTACTTGGGAGGCTGAGACAGGAGGATCACAGGTTCAAAGCCAGCCTCAGCAACTTGGGAAGG
Source organism: Glis glis (assembly GCA_004027185.1). NCBI lineage: Eukaryota > Metazoa > Chordata > Mammalia > Rodentia > Gliridae > Glis > Glis glis. The sequence continues at coordinate 2,158 of PVJS01032094.1, read as the reverse complement.
TTCTCAGCCACCTAGTGAGACCCCATTTCCAGATAAAAAACAAAATAGGACTAGGGGTGTGGCTCAGAGGAAGAATGCCCCTGGGTTCAATCCCTAGCACCAAAAAAAAAAAAAAATCTCTAACCAATAAATAGGTCATGTGAGTTTACTTATTGAATGGTAAACTCTGATTTCATTGAGTACAGTACAAGTTAAGTAAAAATGAAAGTAATATATCTATAAAGTATATAAAGTTATGTATCTATAAAGTATTGTCAGTCAATATTTAGATAACTGTCTTATGTTTAAGGAAAATTTTTTATCTAAAAAGACTTTTATGGGAGCCAGGTGTGGTGGTACATGCCTGTAATCCCAGATAATGGGGAGGTTGAGGCAGGAGGATCACAAGTTCAAGGCCAGCCTGACCAATTTAGCAAGACCCTGTCTCTGGGGGTGTAGCTCAGTGATAGTTCCCCTGATTCAATCTCCAGTGTTGTAAAACAAAACACAACACAAGCTTTTCAGGAGTCTTCTCCCCATGCTCCAATGACAATTAATAAATAACAAGAGAGCCAGGCATGGTGGTGCATGCCTGTAATCCCAGCACTTGAGAGACTAAGACAGGAGGATCGCAGGCTCGAGAACAGCCTCATCAAGTAGTCAGACTCTCATCAACTTAGCAAGACCCTGTTTCAAAATAAAACTAAAAAATAGGGCTGGGGGTATAGATCAGAGGTAGAATGCCCCTGGGTTCAATCCCCAGTACCACCACACACAAAAAAAATTCTATGTTACCAGATTGACCTCACAACTTTCTTTCCTTCCTTCCTTCCTTCCTTTCTTCCTTCCTTCCTTCCTTCCTTCCTTCCTTTTTCTTTTTTTTTTTTTTTGGCGATACTGGGGATGGAACCCAGGGGCATTCTATCTCCGAGCTACACCTCTAGCCCTATTTTTTATTCTTTATTTTTGAAACAGAGTCTCTCTAAATTGCGGAGGACCTCACTAAGTAGCTGAGGCTGGCCACGAACCTGTGATCCTCCTGTCTCAGCCTCCCAAGTACTAGGATTACAAGCATGCGCCACCACGCCCAGCTGATCTCACAACTTTCTCCATTTCCCTAAAGGCTTTAATTTCATTGGTGAAGTAGTCTCTGTTCTCATTTTTTAAAATTTAAATGTGGTGTTGGGCATTCTACCTTTGAGCTACACCATCAATCCTATTTTTATTTTTTATTTGGAAACAGGGTCTCACTAAGTTGCTGAGAGCCTCACTAAATTGCTGAGGCTGGCTTTGAACCTGTGATTCTCCTCTTAGCCTCCCAAGTACTGGGATTACAGGTGTGTGTGCCACCATGTCTGGCTGTTCTCACATTTAAAACACTAATTGATCTTATCTTGGTGATACTCAGAAGGTGGAGCCAAGACTCGGTGGTGAGGCAGCCTACCTGCAGCTGAGGACAAAGTCACCAGGTGTCCATCCTCTGCCCATACTTGGAGGACCACTGACACTGGGGCTCAGTGTGGTCTCCTCCAGGTAGGAACACAACGAGGAGGTGTGGTTCTCATCTTGATTTACTGCTAACAAGAGTCATCAGCAGATACACCCAGAGTTGTTCCTTTGGGTTTGATGAAATTGATTTTGCAAAGTTTGCTTCCCTGCTAGTGTTTGGTTTGGGATAAATGCAGAAAACTGCTTGGGTAGTGTGAATCAAAGAAGAAACTGCTGGGTGTGCCTGGGATGGTAATTGGCCTTGGAAATGTACCACATCAAATATTAAAGCATATTGAAATGTGCTATGGAGCTTAGGCCACATTTCCCTGGTGTGAGGACAATCCCAAAGAAAATAGGCTGAGATTCCTTTTATGGAATCAAAGATACAGACCACCAAACAGAAGGTAAGTATGAAACAAACTTTAAGTTAGAAAACTCATGTTTTACTTTCAATGGGTGAGAGCGGCCGGGCGTGGTGGCGCACGCTTGTAATCCCAGTACTTTGGGAGGCGGGGACCGGAGGATCCGGGTTCGCGGCCAGCCTCAGCTCTCTCTCTCTCTCTCTCTCTCTCTCTCTCTCTCTCTCCCAGTCTCTCCCTGTCTCTCTCTCTACCTAGTGAGGCCCTCCGCAACTTCGTGAGACCCGGTTTCAAAATAAAGTATAAAAAATAGGGCCGGGGGTGTAGCG
>PVJS01032093.1:0-22988 GCA_004027185.1 Glis glis | reverse complement strand
CCTCCGCGCTACACCCCCGGCCCTATTTTTTATACTTTATTTTGAAACTGGGTCTCACGAAGTTGTGGAGGGCCTCACTAGGTAGAGAGAGAGAGAGAGACAGAGAGAGAGAGAGAGAGAGAGAGAGAGAGCTGAGGCTGGCTGCGAACCCGGATCCTCCGGTCTCCGTCTCCCAAAGTACTGGGATTACAAGCGTGCGCCACCACGCCTGGCTCAAAGGGTTTAATTCAAGAAAGGTGGGGATACAGGTTCAGGGGAGATGTGGGCCATCTCAAGAGGGGGAGAGCAAGTTTCTCTGCGCGCATCCATCCATCCAAGCAAGCAAGAGAGAGAGTTTGCGGCTTTCTCAGCTCTTTTATAGGAGGGGTAGTGCCCAGTGGAGGTCAGGACTTCCTCTTAATCTTCAGGTTTCCCTGGCAACCAATGGGTGGTGGCTGGCTGGTGTCTGACCTTTGCCCTCCTCATGGACCCTTTGTTTACACTAAGCATCTCAGGAATCTCAGGTGGAGAGAGGGGCCATTGTGATTAAGGCTGTGGACTTCTTGAGGCTTCTGCCTAAGATAGAACACACCCTATAGGGTGGAGTTAGAGATTAAAACTATATTTTAGTTTTTAAACCAGATTTTAAAACTATGTTTTTTCTTTCCATTGTCTCCTTTCTACCTAACATTTTTATCTCTTCTATTCTACCTCATCAGACACCACCCTGGAGGCTGGCTATCTCAAGATCATTTTAAGCTGGGCGCGATGGCACATGCCTGTCAGGAGGATTGCAGATTTGAGGACAGCCTCAGCAATTTAGTGAGACCCTGTTTCCACATAAAAAGTAAAAAGGGCTGGGGGTATAACTCAGAGGTAGAGTGCCCCTGGGTTCAATCCCCAGTAGAAGGGGGAAAAATGATCATCTTAGATTTCATGATTTTCAGAGAGTAGAATAATGGGCACAGTAGGATGTATTTCCTGGATTTCAGGAATTCAGGCTCTTGGAGGTCCCCCAAGGAATCAGGGGAGATGAGATTCCCAAAAGGGAGGTGGGGGATCTTTTCTTGGTAGATTTCTTCATCTGTCATTGCCCATGCTGTTGAAGAGGACCAGTGAAGTGGTGGGAACTGGCATTGATGAAATTGGACCATTGAGGAAGTTCACCTTGGAGTACAGCAGCAAAGGGGCATAAAGATAATCGAGTTGTAAAAACCTAGTTCCCTAATTAGGTCTAATTAACCAAGGCAGCAGCATTGTAAGGATACCAACAACAAAAAGCTTTTCTTATTTGACAGGAACAGAAAATCCAGAAAGGAACTGATTAGTGATTGTGGCAAGTTGTCTAATACTAAGGATTTCTGTGGCGTAAACTCTTACCTCGCGCTACCATGTACCAGGCAACGTGCCAGGTGCCGAGGTTAGAAAGATAATTAAGAAAAGGTCACTGCTCTTGAGCATCTCCCAGTCTAATGGGAAGACAAACATAAATGAACACCACTCAGCATGATCGATACCAAAATGAGATTCAGTCCAGGTAGAACAGGGACATTAGGAAAGATGCCGTCAGTGCTACCTGGGGGCAGGTGGGTCAGAGGAGGCTTTCCAGAAGAGATTGCACTTACTCTGAGTCTTGAGGGAGGAGCAGGAGTTTGCCAAGTAGACAACACAAGTAAGGGCAGAGAAAATAAGAACCTCTCAGCACAGAGGCATGGAAGGGCATGTAGGCTGGGGAAGCTGCTGGTGTTTTATATGATTACAGCAAGTGGAGAGTAATCACAGAGCTAGAGAGGACTCTGAGGCCACTTTGCAAAGGGCCCTGGGTACCTGCACCAGAGGTGGACAGAGCATTGGTGTTCAAAGCAGTGCCCCGCATCAGAATCATCTGGGAGGCTTGTGAAGATGCAGATTCCTAAGCCTACCCCCACATCCACGTTGGCAGATTCTTCATCACAACATTTTCTTTTCTTCCTGGAATAAACTACATTTCCCAGCATCCTTTGTATCTAGACTATACTCCCCAGCATCCCTTGCAGCTAGACTACATTTCCCAGGATCCCTTGCAGTTAGACTATAGTATTCCCTACCCTCCTTCACAGTTAGGTGCAGTCATATGACAGTTCTAGCCAATGGAATGTGAATGGAAGTAACCTGTGTCATTTCCAGACCTGACCCATTACAATCTGCCCTGAACCTTCTCCAAACCTTTTCCCTCTCTCCATATTGTTTTAGACAAATACAAGAGGTTGGAAATTCTGTGTTGAGGATGGCAGGTCATCAAAACCGAGGAAATCCTGGATCCCTAACTTATTATCTTCAGATGGTCATGCACTGATCTGTACACCTACTTTTGGGTTTTATGAGAATGAAAAATAAATTCCATCACTGAGCCGCTGTACGTTTTGGGATTTGTTTTAACATTCAGTCTTCCCCTAACACAGCAATTGACTCAGCCTCTGAGAGGAGATTTGGAAAATCTGCCTGTTTAAAAAACAAAGTGCCTCCAGGGAGTTTGAGAATCACTGCTGGAGGCTAAAGGGAGCCAGCCACTCATGGGCTCAAGACAGACCAAGAAACAGGATGCTATTTGCATTTTAGAATGGAAGCAGGATAGTGGAACTTTGCCTCCTTCATCTTTACCAAGGAGAACACTCTACTGAAGAAAAAGAAAAAGGAAACTTTGGAAAGGAAAATTGAAATTTAAGATGAGTAAAGAGATTCTAACAGCACCAAGCTGCTGTAAATGAGCTCAAGTCTCATGGCCAGGACAAATTACACCCCAGGGAGTAAAGAGAACTCACAGTGAAGCTGTAGAACCTCTGCAGATAATGTTTAAGGAACGTGGAGGCTGTGAAAGAAACTGGAATGCTGGAGATGGCAAATATAGCTCTGATTAGTAAAGAGGGGAAAAGATTCTGCAACTGTAAGAGTGGGGATATCCTATCCATCCTCATTAAGTTCCCTGATCAGATCATTTAAGGCTGATTTGTGGGCATATGGAAATTGGAGTAGAATTCTCTGGAAGCCTGTGTGGGTTCTTTAAGAGCAAGCCACAACCAGGTAACTGTATTCCCAGTTTTGTGGTAGGCTTGCTAGATTATTATGTTGGGGAATTATGTAGCCATGGTGAAGACAAAGAACGCCTCAGCTTGGTATTTGTCAGGGAATCTCAGGATAGATTTGTGCACAAGATGAAGTACAGTGGGCCCTTCACACCTGCAGATCCAACAGACTGAGGATTGAACATGTTTTTAAAAAATTGCATCTGTACTGAACATTTATGGACTATCTTTTTGGTCATTATTCCCTAAACAATATAGTGTAACAACTATTTACAATTTATGGAGCACTTGCATTAGGTATTGTAAGTAATCTAGAGATGGTTTAACATATATAGGATGTATATAGGTTATATGCAAATATTGTTTCATTTCATATAAGGGACTTGAGCATCCGTGGATTTTGGTATTTGCAGGGTACTGGAACCAATCTCCTAAGGGCACTGAGGGACAACTGTAATTTCAGTGGCAGAGTAGTGTGTCTAGTAGGTGGATGTTTGTTTTATGGCCATACCCAAAGCTGCTGATCAAAGTCGTTGTGAAAGTAAATTTCTAATTAAATGCCACAGTGAGGTCCCATTTGATATTTTTATTAGTGTTGAAAACATAGATGATGTAGTTATTACTTAACAGATTTTGAGATGACATGCAAGGAATACTTTGGTTGACATGACTAGGCCCAAAGAACAGACTCTAGTGCTAAGCTGAAAGTAATGATGTGAGATAAAACAGAGAAACCGCAGGATTGGGCACCTGAGTCCAATCATTCCCCATTGAGGTCGGGACTGAGAGGCATTGGCTGTAGTCTGAGAGAAGATAGGAAATTCAGTGCACAGCCATTCGGCACCGGCCACAGTGTTATTTATTGTTCAGCTGCTTGAGGCCCATGTGGTCTTAGGCTGAGTTGGGGGAAGGATAATGGGGGTGCGTTCCAGATCCCCCTGGGAATCATGTCCTACCTGAATTGTGGTGCTCCATTGTGAGTTCCTTTTTATGAGATACCTGGGAGTGTCCAGAGGAGGATGATCAGCATGTCATAGGGAGAGAGCTCAGAATCTTATCACTTGAGAAATATTTAAGGAACTGAGAAAGGTCAGATGATCAGGAAACTCAGTTTAGCTGTGAAGCCTCTGGGGTTAGCTGAGACCTATATGCAGATATCTGAGGGGCCCAGGCTTAGGAAAAGCGTTCAAATTTCTTTCTTTCCTTCCTTCCTTCCTTCCTTCCTTCCTTCCTTCCTTCCTTCCTTCCTTCCTTCTTTCTTTCTTTCTTTCTTTCTTTCTTCTTTCTTTTTGTGGTACTAGGGATGGAAACCAGGGGCCTTCTACCTCCAGGATACATCCCCAGCCCTATTTTATTTTTTATTTGGAAACAGGGTCTCACTAAGTTGCTGAGAGCCTCACTAAGTAGCTGAGGCTGGCCGCGAACCTATGATCCTCCTGTCTCAGTCTCCCAAGTACTGGGATTACAAGTGTGCACCACCACGCCCGGTAAGGGTTCAAACTTCACATTTCCCTAGGAATGAACTCTCATAACCATCTCTCAGCTACCAAAATGGATGGGCTGCTCCCAGGGCCGGAGCACCTGTCCATGGAGATGAGGGAGTAGAGAGTAGGTAATCTCTTCTTAAGATGTCACAGAAGAGACGAAGGCAACTGAGGCGTGTTTGGCCACAAAAGAATCACTAAAATCCCTCCAGATATTAGTAGCTGCTATTACTGGCCACCATTGTGTGAGGACCAGCAATGTGACAGGTATGGTACTGCAGTAGGTTGCAAAGCTCCATCTGGCTTCTTGGTGCTGCCTTAGCAAACTTCAACCAAAGCAGTGGCTTAAAATGACGCGAATGTATTATCTTAGAGTTCTGGATATCAGAAATTCCAAATCTGGGTGGCTGTAGGGCTGTGATCTTTCAGGGGTCCAGGGCAGAATCCTTTCTTTTCTAGATCAAGAAGCCCTGGGTCTCTTCCTCTCTCTTTAAGGCCAGCGGCAAAGCATCTTCAAATCTTCTGGTGGCCTCTGCTGCTGTCATGGCCATCTCTGACCCCACCCTTCTAGCCTCCCTCTCAGAAAGACTCTTAGAGGATTGTGTCCACCCAGATGGTCGGGGTTCATCTTCCCACGCCAAGGTCCTTAACCACGTCTGTGGAGTTGGTTTTGCCATGGAAGGTAATCTATTCATAGCTTTTGGGAATTAGGTGATGACTTTTTTTTTTTTGGTGGTATTGGGGATTGAACCCAAGGGCATTTTACCTCTGAGTTACACCCCTAGCTCTTTTTATTTTTTGATTTTGGAAGAAGCTTTGTTTATTTATTTAGCTTTCTGACTCTGTGCTTGTGCCTTCAACACTTTCACAATCATTTTCTGTTCCTCAGTAAGGAAAGCATGCTTGATCCTGTCATGGACACATTTAGCACCCATGGGCCCACCATAGGCCCTGCGGACATGCTTTTTTGTTTTAGACAATCTCATAAGAAACTTAGGTCTCACAGCATGAACCCCACGAAGCCAGCCTTGGGCACATACCACATGCAAATTTTGGTGCTTTCCCAACCTTCCTGGTATAAAGGTAAACAATTCTGTTACCAGGGGTTCAGGACAGCCTAGTTTTGTTAAAGGCTGTATTGTAGGAAAGCCTACAACGGTAAGTCAAATGCTGGGCCATTTTGAGTGCCTCTAGATGCCATCCCTGGAGGAGGAAAAAGATTATTTTTAAATTTTGAAACAGGGTCTCTCTAGGTGGCTGGGGTCTCGCTAAGTTGTTGAGTCTGGCTTCAAACCTTCAGTCCTCTTGTCTCAGCCTTTCAAGTACTGGGATTACAGGTGTGTGCCACTAGAGCTGGCAGGTGATGACATCTTTGGGGGAGTCATTATTCGGTCTGCTGCCAGCCCTTTGCACCTTGCCTCATTTAATTTCACCCCACTATTATAAAGAGTTGGGCCTCATTTCCATTTAAATGGAGAAACAGAGCACTGAGAAGTAAATATACAACAGTGCGATGAATCCCAGTACTTGGGAGGCTGAGACAGGAGGATCGCAGGTTCAAGGCCAGTCTCAGCAATGTAGCAAGGCCCTCAGCAACTCAGTGAGACCCTGTTTTAAAATTAAAAAATATAATAGGGCTGGGGGTGCAGCTCAGAGGTAGAATGCCCCTGGGTTCAATCCCCAGTACCAAAAGAAAAGACAGGAAGGAAGGAAAAGAAAGGAAATGGTGAGCTGGGATTCAAACCCGGCTCTAACTCTCCAGCCCAGGCCCTGAACCACTGGGGAGCTGCTCTGTGCATGTGACCACTATCCTCAGATCCTATAACCCTGAGCACTGATAATCACTTGTCTTTGACAGTGTTAATTTACCAGTGAGGATATTGCAGCTTATTTTTCTAAAATGTAACCTAAGTCAGACGTTTCCAGCTGATATTAAATTTAAGTGGCCTCCGCCTGCTCTCGCTCCTTAGCATCTTCGGCTAACAGCTTTTTCCCCTCCTGGATTTTGTCACCTTGGGCCTTCTCAGCTACAGGAGTTTGGAACAGTGTTATTTTCTGAATTCAGATCTGACAATCTTTGCAGACTAAAGGTTACACAGCTGCAAAAGTTTGTTTTTAACCCAAAGTAACAGAGTTGTCAGGGAGAGTGTAAAAGGATTCCAGAAATGCAGGTTAAAAACCTAGTGGTTTTGTTAGGCGGCGGCAGAGCGTGGTGACGGTGACATTTAGGCCTGGAAAAAACCAAAAGACACGGTGCATGGTTGAAGCCCCTGCTGCCCCCTGCACTGGCGCTCAGGTCCTACTGAGGTGGCAGGAGCGAGTCTCTGGTCAGACCCCTGCGCTGGCACACTCCTGCCCCCCATCAGGACACCCTTGGCCAGGGCTCTGTCTATGGATGGGGACCCTGAGGCTCAGAGTTCACGTGATCAACGCGGAGCAGAGACCGGGCCCAAGTCCAGAGGTCTGGGTTCTCTATTGGCTCTGCCACTAGCTGCTCGGGGGCAGAGAGAGTGTCACATCTCTGGTTATCCTTCCAGCGTGTACCACCTCGATTATTTAAAACCACAGTGTGAGCCGGGTGTGGTGATACACACTTGTAATCCTAGTACTTGGGAGGCTGAGACAGGAGGATCCCAGGTTCGCGGCCAGCCTCAGCAACATGAGACCCTCTTCAATTTAGTGAGATCCTGTTTCAAAATAAGCAATAACCTGGGCGTGGTGGTGCACGCTTGTAATCCCAGTACTTTGGGAGGCGGAGACCAGAGGATCCGGGTTCGCGGCCAGCTTCAGCTCTCTCTCTCTCACTCTCTCCCTGTCTCTCTCTCTCTCTACCTAGTGAGGCCCTCCGCAACTTCGTGAGACCTGGTTTCAAAATAAAGTATAAAAAATTAGGGCCGGGGGTATAGCGCGGAGGTAGAACGACCCTGGGTTCAATCCCCGGTACCGCAAAAAAAAAGCAATAAAATAGAACTGAGCTATAGCTCAGAGGTAGAAGGCCCATGGGTTTAATCCCAGTACCACAAAAATAAAATAAAATAAAACAAAACAAAACAAAACAAAACAAAACAAAACCACACTGTGGCTGCACTGGCCCCCTCCATCTGCAGCCCAGTCTCCCTGGGCTGTGCTGCACTGGACCCCAGGACAGAGCTGAGCCACCAGTGGGCTGTGCACGGCCTGGCTGCAGAGAGAGGCCTGGGGCACCGTGCAGGGGTCACTGTGAGACCAGGACGTGTTTGTCAGCACCTGGCAAGTGGGCAGGAGAGTCTGCAGGGGTGGGAAGGCTTTCCCGGGGAGCCGGTCAAGGTGGCTGCAGAGGAGTGGAAGGGCCTCCCCCCACTGGGTTCACGTCCTGTGCAGCTGTGGGGACCACACCGACCCTCCTGACCCTCCTGAGCGGGCGCTTCCTAGAAGTTCCCACGGCAGTAACATGGCAGCCTTTGTCAAGTGTCTTAGAGGGCTGGTGTTGATGGAGCAGTGAAGGTTCTAGGAGGGAAGGAAAGTGACATTCTGGAGCAACTTCTTTATGCCAGGCACCCGGCTAGGAAGGGCGGAAAGAGCCCTTGCTGAGCACCTCTTCCGTGCTTGGCATTGACCCCAGGGACAAGGAAGAACATAACAGGATGCTGACCTTGGATGCAGCTCCACATGTCTGTGGTGTGGACACAGCCTTTACAGACAGCGTAAAGACCAGACAGGGTGGTGATCAGGGAAGATAAGGGGAAGTCGCAAGAGCACTAAGTAAGAAGCCAGGAAGTGCTAAATCTGGGAGTACCTGGCCTCTATTTTTATTCCAGAACTCTGGTGTTAGGGCATGAGAGGTGCTGCTTTTAGAACATGTCCTGAAAGGGACTTGCTTCTTAAAATTAAGGTCTGCTGCTGCCTGTACTCATTGTTTAGCTTATGGTCCACTAGGACTCTTGGATCCTCTTCTCTTGTACCTGGGGCTGACCAGCTTTCCCACTATCCTTGTTTCCTAGAATGCTCCCTTCTTAACACCCTGCATTTCTGTGACATGATGGGGGGAAGATATGAAATAATTAAAAAAATGTTCAATTGATTTTCTTTCTTTTTTTTAAAAAAAGCTTTATTGGGTTATAATTTACATACCATAAAATTCATCCATTTTAAATGTGAGACTCAGTGGATTTTAGGAAATTTACAGAGGTGTGCAACTATTGCCACAACTAGCTTTAGAGCATTTCCATCATCAGAGAGAATAATTTAAGAGCACAAAACAATGAATGTGGGCTTATTCAACCTACTTAAGCATGCATTTCTGAAACAGTTGTACTTAAGAAAATCTGTCAGCAAATTTTGAGTTACTTCATGGTATGCTTTTGCAAAAAAAATAAATAAATAAAAAATAAAAAAAGCAAAATGAAGCAGAAGGAAAAATCTCTGTGCCTGAAATCTGAAGAAATCATTATCTATTTTGTGGATCGCTTCATTAATAAACAGATTATTACAAAAGTAATTATTTTAGAGATGGCAAGTGCCATTAGCTAATACCATGTTGTTGTCTATGGGGACACATAAAAAATCTTTTTAATTTGCTCTTCAAAAAATCACTTACACCCACAAACCCACTTCAGTCAATGAAGTAAATCTAGGTATGGGCAAACCTTAGTTACCATGGCAAAACAGCTTTACCTTTTTTTTATTTTTTAAATTAAATTTATTTATTTCCAGTTAGATTTTCTTTCCACTCCAGAATTCATGGTTTGGGAGGAGGAATTGTCTAGTGACAAGTCCCCTAAGTCCTCTGCCTTCGTGGTGGCCACCCCCGGCATGGAAATGTCACTTAGTCCCATGACTCCATTGGGGTAAAAGGGAACTGAGTATGGGCTGTTATAGTGGTTTCAATTGTAAACACCCATTTTGGAAAATCAGTAGTCTGAAAACTCAGCACCTGTCGGTGGCTCCTCTGTGGGGCTTGCCACCATGTGCATGGCCGATCTCTCTACCATGGTTACTAGGGGGGTCTGATCCCCATCCTCCACATTTCACCCTCTGTCCTCCTTGGGCTGTAGGGCCATCAGATATGAGAATTGCTTATTCCCAGGCAAGAGGGCAATCATCCTTCTAGAGAAGGTAAAGGGAAAAACACCATCCTACCTTGGAAGCTGTTAAAATGTCTCGAGTTCTATGGTAAGGGTACAAAGGGGCAAATATTGTGCTGCTGTCTAGTCAGGAGGTGACAGATAACCAGGAAAAAAGCTGCATCCCAGATGTATTTAATATTTATTCATAAGTTTAAAACATGTTGAAGTTATATCGACAGAAAAGTGCACAAGTTTAAGGGTATAGCCTAATCAATTTTTACATAGTGAATGTGTCGGTCAATATTCTCACTGTTATAATCTAAAACAACTGACCACACAACTTAAAGGAAAGAAGATTTATTTGCTTACAGTTTCTTGGAGATTTAGGGGTTCAGTCCATGTGAGGCTGGGGTTTACAGATCTCAGGACATGGCAGTGGGAAGCAGAAAGAGAGAGAGCAAGGCTCTGCTCTCACATCATGGAGGCCAGAAGCAAGAGAGAGCCAGCGAGCAAGGGGATTCAAAGACAAAAACACAGTCCCTAAGGCCACACCCCCAGGGACCCACCTTCTCCAGCCACATCCCACCTCCTAGGTTACCACCCAGTAAATCCATTACAATGGATTCACACACTGATGAAATTATAACCCTCATGACCTAGTTACATCAACTCTGTACATTAATACATGAGTGCTTCAGGGGACATTCTCTGTCTAACCATGACAGTGAACAACCTGCGATCAAGATAGGGAGCACTTGCTCACATTTCCCAGACTTTCCTTACGTGCCTCCCAGTCACCAGCTCCACAAAGTGACCAACATCTGTCTTCTATCATAATGAATTGGTTTTGCCATATAAATAGGATCACACAGTATGCATTTTCTTGTATCTTTTTTTCACTGGATCTTGGTTGTCTGTGAACGTCATCCATGTTGTTGCTTTTAACAGTAGTTCAGTTTTTACATTGTAGTATAGTATTCTATTCAATGAGCATACCATGATAGATTTAGCCTCTCTGTTATTGATGGACACCTGGGTAGCTTTCATCTTTTTATCTGTTAGTGACAGTGTCCCCACGGGCATTCCAGTGCACCACTGGTATAAAGATATAGGTTTTTCTATTGGAGTAGAATTGTTGGGTCATGGGACTGTGATATTCAGCTTCAGTGGACGGCATGATTAAGATCTTCTAAATTGTATGTCAATATTTCAAGTTGTATATATGTGTAGAGTTTAAAGAATCTGCCTGTTTCATCTAAATTATAAACCTTAGTACCACAAAGTTGTTCATAACATTATCTCATTACTGCTTGGATGCTTGTATAAATTTCTAGTAATGACAATTTTTTTCATTATTTATGTAAATAGTTCCTATTTTTTCTTTCCTTCGTGTGTGTGTGTGTGTGTGTGTGTGTGTGTGTGTGTGTGTGAGTGGTACTGGAGATTGAACCCAGGGGCATTCTACCTCTGAGCTACACCCCCAGTCCTATTTTATTGTGTATTTTGAAACAGGGTCTCACTAAGTTGCTGAGGCCCTCTCTATAAGATGTTGAGGCTGGCCTCAAACCTGTGATTGCTCCTATCTCAGCCTCTCAAGTACTAATATTACAGGCATGTGACACTATGCCTGGCTTCTTCTTTTTTTATTGATAACTATTTCTAAGGATTTTAAAATTTTGTTAGTCTTCAAAGAACCAATTTTTAGCTTTGTTGATTGTTTTCTCTCTTATATTTTTCTCTTTCATGCTTTTACTTATATCTTTACTATTTATTTTCTTCTAATTTATTTGCTTTAAGTATGTTTTTCTAGCTTCTTGGTTTTAAAAAATATATACACTTAAAGGTATACATTTTTCTTTTTTTTTGTGGTACTGGGGATTGAACCCAGGGGCATTCTACCTCCAGGATACACCCCCCAGCCCTATTTTTTATTCTTTATTTCGAAACAGAGTCTCGGTAAGTTGTGGAGGACCTCACTAAGTAGCTGAGGCTGGCTGCAAACCTGCAATCCTCCTGTCTCAGCCTCCCAAGTATTGGGATCACAAGTGTGCGCCACCACGCCTGGCTTCATTTTTCTTTAAAGTATAGTTTAAGTTCTGTTCTACAAGTTTTAACATGCTGGTTCTTTATTATTATTCAGTTCAGAATATTTTACAATTTCCACTAAAATTTCTAATTTGTTATTTATTTTTGGAAACACGGGTTATTTAGAAGTGCTTGGTAGTTTTCAAATATTCGGAGATTTTAAAAGTGTTTCCTATTGATTTCTAGTATATTTTCATTCTTGTAAGAGGACATACTCTATATGATCCCAACCCTTTGAACTCGCCTCGTTTATTTTGTTAAATGTTCCTTGCACACTTGAAAAGACTGTAGACCTGCTGCGGTTGGGCTCCGCGATCTACATGTGTCACCGAGGTCATGTTTGTTTATCATGGTTTATTTTCTGGAAGCTTATTCTATCAGTGGCTGGAAGAGGTGTTTGAAAATGTCCACTATGATAATCGATTTGCTTTTCCTTTTAGTTTTGTCAGCTTTTGCTCTGTGTGTTTTAGGTTTTGTTTTTAGGTGCCTACGAACTTCAGATAATCAAATCTTCCTGCTGAATTGGCTTTTTGTCATTATGAGATTCTCCTCTTTTATCTACAGGAAGATTTTTTGCCTTACAGTCTTGCTTGTTCTGATAGGCCAGCTTAGCCAGTATTCTCTGGGTTAGTGTTTTCATGGAATACGGTTTTATATCCTTTTACTTTCAATTTTTCTCTGTTTGAAGCAACATATAGCTGGATCTTGTTTTGCTTTTCCAGTCTGACAATCTTCTTATCTTAATTGGAAATCAAATCCATTCAATTTGGAATAAATTCCTGATATTTTTAGTGTAATTCTCTCGTCTTATTATTTGTCATATATTGGCTCTAACTGGTGTTTGCTCCCTTTTTCTCCTTTGCTCCCTTCTTTTAATAAAGGGCTTTTCATCATTCTCTTTCCTCCTTTTATTAGCTTGTTAGTTATAGATTCTTTCATTATTTGTTCAGTGTTACTCTAGAGCAGGGATTGGCAAACTTTTGCTATGAAGGGCTGGGTGATAAATATTTTAGGCTTTGAAGGCCACCTACGGTCTCCAACTTTCTTCTTCTCTCCTCCTTCTCCCTACTCTCCTCCTTCTTTTTCCACTATTCTTTAAAAATGCAGAAACCGCTCTCAGTTCCCAAGATGTACAAAACAGACTGCGGGCTTGATTTGGGCATTGCTGATAGTTTGCCGACCTCTGCTAGAGATTTACCATATGTCTTAATAGAATCTACCCTTCAATTAATAATTTAATACCTCCTGGACAATACATAGGCCCTGCAGAGCTTTAATTCCATTTACCCAATTCGCTTCTTCCTGTTATTCTATTTTGGCCCTGCACTTTAATTCTCTATGTATTTGAAATCCTCCAAGACATTATTATTTTTTGTTTTAAATAGTCTCCCTTCATTTAGATTTATTTGCATGCTTACCGTTCTCAGCACCCTCTATTGCTTTCTGTGTTACCAATTCTTCTAGCGGGGATCATTTTGTCTGAATCACTTCCTTTAGTATTTCTTTCAGTGTGTAAGTGTCGACAGCGCATTTTCTTAGTTTTATTCGTGTGACGGAGTTGCTTTTATTTTTAAGGGTGTTTTCACTGGATGGAGAGTTCTGGACTAGCAGTTATTTTATTTCAGAATGTTAGCACTGTCATTCTATTGTCTTCTGGTTTCTATTGTTTGCGCTGAGTAGGTCTTATTGTTGCTCTTTCATGTCTCTTTTTTCCCCTTTTCTCTGGCTATTTTATTTTTATTTTTATTTTTATTTTTATTTTTATTTTTTGCGGTACCGGAGATTGAACCCAGGGGCATTCTACCTCTGTGCTACACCCCTGGCCCTATTTTTTTTTTTTTTTTGCAGTACCGGGGATTGAACCCAGGGGCGTTCTACCTCCGCGCTACACCCCCGGCCCTATTTTTTATACTTTATTTTGAAACCGGGTCTCATGAGGTTGCGGAGGGCCTCACTAAGTAGAGAGAGAGAGAGACAGAGACAGGGAGAGAGAGAGAGAGAGAGAGCACTGAGGCTGGCCGCGAACCCAGATCCTCAGGTCTCTGCCTCCCAAAGTACTGGGATTACAAGTATGCGCCACCAAGCCCAGCTTCCCTGGCCCTATTTTTATCCTTTATTTTGAAACCGGGTCTCACGAAGTTGCGGAGGGCCTCACCAAGTAGCTGAGGCTGGCTGCGAACCCGGTTCCTCCGGTCTCCGCCTCCCAAGTACTGGGATTACAAGCGTGCGCCACCACGCCCGGCTTCTCTGGCTATTTTAAAATGTTTCTCTTGTCTTTGGTTTTTGGGGATCTTTTCTAGAATGCGCCTTTGGATAGGTTTATGTGTTTGGATTTTGTTAGAGCCCCTTGAATCTGCATCTTGATGTTACTCTGGGTCTTTATCTCTTCAAATAGGGCTTCTGCTGCATTTCTTCATTTCCTCCTTTCTCCCCTGCTGGGATTCAAGGGCAATATTCGCTGGTCTTTTTCATTGCGCCCCTGTGTCTCTCAGACTTCTCTGCCTCCGTCTCCCTCTCTCTGTCCTATGTGTATGGATTTGTGGAATCTTTCTTCTGCTTTTATCTGGTTGTTTTTCTATTGACCTAATTTCCAATTTACTAATCCTTTCTTCTCTGTTAAACCCATCTAATGAATTCTTAATTTTTGTTATTGTCTTTCTGAGTTCTAGAACTCCTATTTATTATTTCTTTTAAAAATAAATTCCAAGCTGGGCATGGTGGCGCACACTTGTAATCCCAGTACTTGGGAGGCTGAGACCAGAGGATCCGGGTTCACAGCCAGCCTCAGCAACTTGTGAGGCCCGCCACAACTTAGTGAGACCATGTTTCAAAATAAAGAATAAAATAAGGCTGGGGGTATAGCCCGGAGGCAGAATGCCCCTGGGTTCCATCCCCAGTAACCCCCCCAAAAGCTACTTAGTGAGGCCTTCCACAACTCAGTGAGATCCTGTTTCAAAATAAAGAATAAATAATAGGGCTGGGGGTGTAGCCTGGAGGTAGAATGCCCCTGGGTTCAATCCCTGGTACCGCAAAAAAAAAAAAAAAAAAAAAAAAAAAAAAAATTCCAAACTTCTCTCATTTAAAAACCTATTTCTGATGAAAATATTTATTACTATGGATACATTATTAGTAGAAAAAGTTAAAGTGTTTCTTAATCCTAGGTATTGAGTATCTTTGGTAGATACAGTATCTGAACCACCTAAATGTCTCTAAAGTCTTTTTCAAGCGTGTACGGTGGGTAATGTTTTAGTGACTGCTAGATATTGGGAATGAAAACTTGCTGAGGCTCTGGATAATGCTGCCTTTCTTTGCAGGGGACTTTTTCTTGTTCGTAGCAGGCAGGTAAAGAGGGGGCTGACCACCTTGATCCAATCAAGCATTGAGATCTTTTGAGACTGGAGTTCAGGCTTTGTCAGGGCGGGGCTGTACCTGGCTTTCTTTGTTCTTAGAGCATCATCCTCCCGTTGTCTCCACTGAACACCTGGGCTGTATACCAAAGTCTCTCCTCCTTGGTGGGCCTTCCAATCAAGATTTCTTCTCCCCATCACTCTGAGGCTGCCCAGACTCTCAGTGGCTTTTAGGAGCTGCTCATTGCTTAGTTTCTTGGCCTCCTGCCCATCACACGCAATGTTCAGGAATCAGAAAATTCCTTGAGGAGAAGTCACGTGCAGATCGCCTGGCTCATTTCTGTATGGTCTCTTTCCCCGGGATAAGGGTTCTCTAGGTCCTGGATATCTTGGTAGCTTTGGGCTGTAGTTTTCCTCTGCCCAGGTTGGCAAGGCTGCTGTGGTTCTAGACCAACCTTTCTCTTTGTCTTGGTGACACCTCTGGGGAAACAGCAGCTCGCGGAGGGGGACCTGGAGGGAAGAACAGGGTTTACTTACTGCATTTCTCTTCTCTCCAGGATCTTGGCCCCTAAAGTCCTGGCTGTCTTTATGACTCTCTGATGACTCCTAACAGCTGTTTTCTGCAATATATTTAGCTTTTATAGTTGTTCTCTGCAGGACAGTTAACCTGACACAAGCTACTCTGTCACAGACAGACGGCAAAGTCTCCGGAGATTTATTTTTAAAAGTGGTTTCCAGGACATGTCCTGAGGCCATTGCGCATTCAGCTGTATCTCCTGCATCTCTTGGAGGCATCCCCAGTGTGTGTGGGGGCTGGTGAGGTCTTTCAGTGTTCTCAGCACCATCGAAAATATGTTAGTCAGCTCTGCTGAGTGCGATTTGTAAGTAGTAACTACACATATTTTAAAATGGATACTGATGAGCCAGATACGGTCATTCTTAATCAGATTTCCGGATTCACCATAACATCAGTTCTATAACTCTATGAAATGAAGTCTACAATATTTTCCTTTATAAGGTTGTAAGACACTTAGTTATACACACACATACACACACACACACACACACACACACACACACTCCTTCCCCCGGGAATGTTGACCTGAGCAATAGTCTCACTTTGCTGTTGTGTTGCAGCATGACTCTGGTCAGCCTCTTCCAGTCCCCGGACCTCAGTGTCTTCATTTGAAATAGGAGGTAGGGCAGGGTGGGGCAGGTCCAGGCATGTTTACAGGGTACTTCCGCTCTGATGGTTAATCTGACTAATGTGACTTGGATAGCAGAGTCTTGGTGGCACAATCAGCTATTCCAACTTGCTCTGAGCAATGGGTCTTTACCTGGTGCTGCAGACCTCATTCTCCTAAGTCAGCCAGTCTATGGCTGTAGGGCCAGTTCTCAATAGGGCAGGGAGCTGAAAGGTTAAGACTGGAACTATGACTCTGGACAGGCAGGGACCCGCACTGCTGTGTGGAGTGAAAAATGAGAGCAATATCTCACACTGCACCTGGCCCCCTAAACCTGTATCATTTGACCAGTTCAGAGGGGAATTTCAAATCTAGAGGTGGCTACTTCTTAAGTTTGTCTAAAACATTCTTCTCCTGGTGTTCTTGAATACAGTGTCTTAAAAACGTGTCTGAGAAACACCGTCCCTTTGCCCGAGCTCAAGTCTTGGGTTCAGAAGCAGTCTGTCTATTCCTGAGCTCTTTCCTCCCTTCCCCTGCTCAGCTCGGCATCACAGGCAGTCCACATGTCCGGGCTGCGCTTCCAGCTCTGCCGTCAGGTGGCTCATGGCTGCGTTTGGTCAACGAAGCTCCAGCTGCTCGTGGATGGACTAACTGTGGTCTTTGCGTCACCTGTCATCTGGGTGATCCCAACCCTGGCTCAGACAAGGCTGTGGCTTTCTTTGTTCCTCCAGCCAAAGGGTGGCAGTAATTTCCTGCTGTGTACATTTCCAGGGCACCTGGCGCCCCCTGCTGTCTCCCCAGCTTCTTCATCATGTGCAACACCAATAAGCACTATTCAATACCCTCCGTTTGAGTACTTTTGCTTTATCAGTTTCTGTTAGTTGCTGAACATTGTACTTCGAACATCTTTTATTTTCATACATTTATCATTGAAACATCACTGAAACACACTTACCTCTGTTTCCTTTATCACCTCCCAAGGTAGATAGCATTATTTTTTCATTCAACAAATATTTACTGAGACACTGATCAGTTCCCTAGCTGAGTTCTGTGCTAAGAGCTACAACTATGAAAAAAAAAAAAAAAACAGGCAGCGTCTCCAACCTCATGGAGCTCACAGCTTTTAGAGAAGACAACCTCAAATCCTCAGTCCAAAGTGTGTTGAGAATGAGACTCTGTTGTAACTTACCGACTTAGGAGACAGGACAGAATTGGTTTAGTCCTCAGCCCTGTGACATGAACATGGGCCAGGGACTTTGAGCACAGGTCCCTCAGTCTCCTCCTCTTTAGAAGAGTGATAGGTTACCCGGTTCATGCCACCCCACCCACGTGATGTGTTCAGCGAAGAGGCTAATGTTACTAACTTCATAGAACTGTTTATGATGAAATGAGCTGACAGTAGATAAAGAGATGGATGCCCAGGAAACCAACTCACATCAAAGGTTTATTTTTAAAAGCAGCTCCCAGGGGAGCATGCATTTGGCACTACTGGGAGTCAGGTGGGGAAGGTGAGGTGACCCTGGAACTGGGACGAGGAGGGCTGCAGTCCAAAGCTTGGACAGAGACGGTTGCTAGGAGCAGCGCTCTGTCACTGGGTTAGAGTTACACTGCTGGCAGCCAGTGAGCAGCCACCCTGCCTGTGAACAAGTGGAAGTGGGAACCTTTGGCCCAAATGTCACTCCCTCCAGGAAGGGCTCACTGGCTTCTGGTCCGGGTTGGGTCTTCTGGTAACGGGTCTTCCATCCTCTTCCAGTCATTGTTGTAATCGCTGCCACCCTCATCCTCACCTTCATCAAACCCCTCTTCCTCATTGCTCATAGTTGTTGAGCACCATCATGTTCCAGACATTGAGCTATGGCTTCTTCAAGCGGAGTCTGGCTAGCAGCTCAAGTCTGGCCATTGCTTAATTTTTCCACATCAAGACTAACACTTCCAAAGGTTCCTAGAGGTGAAGAAATATGTGTGAGCGCATGTGTGTGTGTGTGTGTGTGTGTGTGTGTGTGTGTGTGTGTGTAAACCTGCATGTATCCCGAGACTTTCAATTTTGATGATTTCAAATAATCAAAGATTCAAAACTGAGCTATGCTGTGTATGATTGTAGCATCAAGTAAGCTGTAGCATCATTGTAGCTGTAAGTTTTTGGAATTTCAGGAGAATTAGAGGTACCTGTCTGTTGGCTGTAGTCAGAGTCCAAAGGGCCTGGATTCATCACCTGTTTTGATTTCCGTTCTCGCGGTTGCAAGTGCAGCCCTGGATGTTCTGGACCATCTCTTGCCACCTTCTTACCACTCCCTGTTAGACCATACTCTGCGTCTTCTGGTGGCTCTGTCATCTTTTTGGATTCGGATTTAAATGAATTATTTATTTAGATTTTATTCATAATTTTTAATCATTCTACAAACAGTATTCTAATAGCATTAAACAATTGCAGAATCTAATAAAAGCCAGTCCTAACCTCATTGGAATCTCATTAAGAATAGGGCTGCTCTTTTTTTTTTTTTTTTTTTGCTAAATCACTGAAGATTATTGTGTCTGCTTTTGTTTTGTTTGCATTGCCCGGGAGAGTAGAGAAATAGATGGGATCACAGGATGTGGATTCACACACTCGAAAACATTTTTATCCACTTTCCTGAATTTACAGATGAAAAAACTAAAGCCCAAAGAAGGTAGGGGATTTACCCTAACTTACACACTAAATCGTGGCAGTTAAGAGCCACAACCGTGGCCCCACCCCTTAGTCCTCCATCTCCCCTTGGTATACTGGATACGAGTGCAGGGATTGGTTTAAGAGTGCGTCTTCAATTGAGCAACCACTCAGTTGATCAAACACTCCTTCCTCCAAGGCCCAGAGCTCTGGGATGGACACTGGTGGGTTGAGACATGCAAAAGAAATGACTGCTGCCCTCCAGAAAATTCCAGAGATAAGGCTCACCCAGAGATGATGAGATGCAGCCTCCTGAAAGGCTCACTGGGTCCTAACACTGCCTGCCCACATCAGTGCAGGGGCATCCCGTCCAGTTCTATTCTGTTGCACCTGCAGCTCCTGAGAAAAGGCCTCCTGGGTCCCAGGCATTGAGAACAGGCATGAAATGTTCATCCGCTATAACAAACAATATCCCCATTGGAATGACTCATTTGGTGCCAAGGAGAGGTTCACAGGTCCAAGGAAGAGAGAACAAGAGAAAGAGAAGAAAGCCCAGGCAGGAAGCCTTTTTGTGATTTATCAACACACACACGCTGGCATCTCTCTTGGAAAAAAAAAACCTGCTGCTAATATTAATAATTATGCCAGCTTTTGTATAGCACTTTGCAGTTTACGATGTGCTTTCGAATCCATTATCTCTTCTCACCCTTTGCTGTGGGAGATGGTAGAAGTGGGAGAACCGGGAGACTGACTTCTCGGGGGAATTAGTTGTCTTTGTTTCCCTAGGAGTCAGGCCTGGCAAGGTGGGTGGGCGCTGTCCTAGAGGGTGGGTGCTGACGGTACTTTTGTTGACAATGTCTGGCAGAGGACAACCCCCCGAGTTGCTGTCTTCCCTTGAAACCCTGAGCAGGTCTCTCCAGACCACAAGCTGGGTAGTCTTGCTGGTTTTCTTCCCTGGAACTTCATTTCTCTTGTGTTGAACACTTGACTGACCCTTGCAGGCCACTCTGCTAAGGACCTGGCCCTGTCCTTGTGCCCCATGGCTGCCCGAGTCCTCCTTCAACAGAGCTGGACCCCGCACTGGAATGAAGCTGTGACCTGCAAATGGACTTAGCGAATTGCCATAATCCTGAGATTCCCGCCGCTGTGCGCTCATTCGTAACAGACCCTCCAGACGACAGCAGGTGGTGAAGGGGCTGGAATTGAATAGTCAACTATTGGTGTGTGCAGGAAAATAAGGCTTTTAAAAATTTTCCAGAACGGGTTTGATCTTGCTTTCTTGCTGATTGCAGGAAAATAGCAGCCATAAACACAAAAATATAAATACCGCCCCCACCACGCCCACCACCAAAGCCAGTTTATAACCTTGACAATGGAAGGAAGTATGATTTCTTTTAGTTTAAAAGAGCTCCCTGCCCGCCCCCTATATTTCAGTAAATAATAAGTCAGTGAAAATTCATACTCTCCTTTGGGTCTCTGACTCCCTCCTCAAGCGAGCTCTTACTCCACCTGCTCCTCTGGCCTGCCTTTCCCAGGAGGATGTCTGGGCTCATGATGTCTGGGATTCATGTCTCCTGACTTTGATGGGCTTCCCTGCTCCCATGCACTGTGCATGTCCCTACTTGTCCCCAGGGCAACTCTGTCCTCTCTAGTTCCACTGCTGAAATGTCCAGTACTGGTGGTCACTCACTTGCAGTCTAGCTTCTTGGCCCAGGCTAAGGGTAGCGTCTTAGCTCCTCTGTGGCACTCTGAAGACAGGAAGACGTTAGGAGGTGGTGGCATCTTTGGCCATCTAGAAAACTCCCTCAGTCATTTCTAATTTACCACCTTGTGTCATGCTGGACATCTTGCCCAATGGGCAGTTTTTCTGTGGACCCTCTGATTTTCCTGGGACATGCCAATGAATCTAGGAGTTATCTTCTATGGACTAAGATTTTTCTGTCTGGTCAACCCTATCCATTTCTCTCCTACCCCCAGAGGTTGCAAGCACTAGAGAGAGCCAGAAATTCATATCTGACCTCTTTACCTTAAATTTTCTCTCTCCTATCTCTGCCATTAGAAATGGAAGGACACTCTCTTTCATATTTTAGTTAATTGGGAACATATTTATGCCACATCCTGCTTCGATGCTCTGTGACCTCCATTGATGCCTTCCTCCACCTTCAGTGGGCAATACACTTTTTGGTCTAGACTGGCAGAAGGGATGCAGGGGAGAGAAAAAAGAAAAACAACTGGAGTAGTGAAATTACATTTCTGGAATGTAATTCCATTTTTTTTCATGTCATTTCTCAAACATCGTGGTACTTTATAACATCAATGTTAGCATAGATTGCTCCTTGGACGCAGTAATCTAGTCACTTTCTTCGAGTGAGTTCTCTACAGCCCCAGCCCTGCTTGGCTTGGCCTTCTCCCCTCTCCCAGAGTCCATAGCAGGCCCTGAAGCCAACCCTCGTGAGTGACCCCAAGGCCTCAGGCCACTTAAAACAGAAATATTTGCCAAAATTGGGCTGGGAAGCACTCCAAATAGAATTTTGGCGAGTGGATAAGCCTTTCCATTTACTATCCTATTTCTGATGTCTTTTTACATTCACTCAAACAAGGAAATCCTGAAGGTGCACCCTTCAGATATGCTTTAAAATAAAATAACAAATTTTTGTTAATTTGGGGCCAACCCTTTGGTCAACAGGTAGACCAAGAGGCAGTCTGTGCCTTGTAATTTGTATACTCCTGTGGTCTTTAATACACACACACACACACACACACACACACACACACACAGTAGGTAGTATAAATGCCATGGCTTTGTAAGAAGTTATCCGAGGAATTGGAGGAAGGGCTAAAGGAGAGACTTGTGTTTTATTTTGGGATAGAAACACAAATTTGTGAACCTGCTCTCCCTCTCTCATACCTGTACGCTCAGAGATTGGCACAGGAGAGCAAGATATGATTCTAAAAGATTGCATTAGAGTTTAAACCACTGGTGTGTGGCTACTCTCCTGTGTTTGAGCAGGGAATGTGGGGTCAGGACTGAGCTCAGCGGGGCCTTTTGAGGAGCTGCTGGGGGATCCCAGGAGGGAGAGGGGGAGGCTGTAGGTCAGGTCAGATCCCACTTGAGTACAGAGGCGATTACTTCTGTCCCTCTTCTTGGTCCTTCCCCCTATTGCTCAGCCTACCAGATCCCTCTGTCCCTTCTGCTTCTTAACTATGCTGGTCTCCCTGCTGCACCTTGAACACCCCTGTCTTCCAGCTGTGGAGCTGTGCTCAGGCCCCTTCCCTGCTGGTGGGGACCCCCCTTCTATCCTCTGTCTTCTGGAATCCTCTCTACTCCAGGCCTCTGCGGCTGACCTCATTGCCCTGCATTGGGCATCTCTCTGCTCAGCGTGGCTGCCTTGCTGGGCGCAAAGGATCTGGCTTTCCCTGCACACGACTGGCCCCGCTGTTCTCTCCTCCTGGCCCTCTCCTTAGCTGCTATTGCTCTTTGGTTTTCTTGAGAGGAGGCCTGGGTAATCCTCGCTTCTCTGTTCTCCTGTTGTCCACCTTGGGTCCCAGCCCATCATCACGATCAATAACTGACAACCAGGTGATGGATGACATCTTTCTTTCCCTCCATAAACTAAAACCCAACTGACACTAGTTCGTTTATATCTGAATCGCCCTCATCATTCAGACATGATTGGATAAAGCTGGATGGCGACAAAACCTGGCTAATTCTCCTCTGCAAGCGAAGCGTGTGCCGGCCCCTGCCCTCCCTCCCAGGCAGGGTCCCCGTGGTGAGAGAAGAGGCTGAATCACCCTGCTCATAACAGCAAAAGTTACAGTCGTCTTCACCTCTGGAATAGGATTCTTGAGTAGCTTTTATTATCACCCAGGTTTTCTGGGATAATCCTGTAAAGAATGTGATCATGTCCCAGAAATGTAGCAATATACCTACCATCTTTCCTCAATGGACCCAGAGCAAATTTAGTAAATGGTGCTTTTTTTCAGAAAAATAAAAATTGGGGGGTTTTTCTGTAGATTTTTTTTGGACAAAACAAGTCTCTTCTGTCAGCAGAATGATGGTGGTGTTGTTGTTGGTGATGGTGATGGTGGTGGTGGTAGTGGTGGTGGTGGTGGTAGTGGTGGTGGTGATGGTGTTGGTGATGGTGATGGTGGTGGTGG
>PVJS01032092.1:0-22991 GCA_004027185.1 Glis glis | reverse complement strand
GGGATTGAACCCAGGGGCGTTCTACCTCCACGCTACACCCCTGGCCCTATTTTTTTATACTTTATTTTGAAACCGGGTCTCACAAAGTTGTGGAGGGCCTCACTAGGTAGAGAGAGAGAGAGAGCTGAGGCTGGCAGCGAACCCAGATCCTCTGGTCTCCGCTTCCCAAAGTACTGGGATTACAAGCGTGCGCCACCACGCCCGGCCAGGGTTTCTTTTTGGTGTGGTGATAATATTTTGGAATTATATAGCTGTGATGGTTGTACCACTGACTTGTACACTTTAACAGGATAAATTTTATAGCATATGAGTAATAGTCTTTTTTTTTTGGTGGTGGTGGTACTAAAGATTGAACTCAGGGGCTTTCTACCTCTGAGCTATACCTCCAGTCCCATTTTATTTTTTATTTTGAAACAAGTTCTCACTAAGTTGCTGAGGGCCTTAATAAGTTGCTGAGGCTGTCCTCAAACCTACAATCCTCCTGTCTCAGCCTCCCAAGTACTGGAATTACAAATGCACACCACCATGCCCAGTTCAGCTCATATCTTTTTTGTTGTTGTTGGTGTGTGTGTGTGTGTGTGTGTGCAATGCATGTGAAAGGTTCTGTACACTGTAAACCATCACCCATAATACAATTTCTGTGGCAGAAGCAGGGGGTACTAGACATGGAAGTCTTGAATGCTCATCCACCTAATTCCCGAGGCCCTTTTGGCCTTCATGGCAGCCCTTCACCAGGATGAGCTGGCCACAGTGGCTGTTTTCAGGCCTCAGGGGCCTAACTGGGGCTTCTGTGTGTCCCTGGGCCTCCAGAAAGATCTGGGCATGTGAGTTCTGGATCTGCAGAACCTCTCTAGGATGGCACAATGGAGAAATAACAAACAAGCCTACCTGGCATGGATTGGGGGTGGGAGGAGGTGACGAGTCAGAGCCCAGGGCTTGGGCTGGAATTCCAGGAACAAGGAAATCCTGAGCAAAGACTCCTCCCTACCCACTCTCTCCCTGTCTCTTTCATCAGATGGGGCCTGACTGTGCCCCGAGATGCTGAGGAGAGGTTCTTCCTCCCATTCTGTGGCTCTGTAATAACAACTATGATGGGCAGGGGCACTGGACCCAAACACAGTCCTGCTGGAGACGAGGCCCTTTGCTTCCCAGGACAGTCGCTGCATGGAGCCTGTCCTGGAGCCACAGGAGCCTGGCCTAGTTTCACACTGCTTCCAGGCGGTGGGTGCACCCTGCCTACTGGACTTCCAAGCCAGGGCCTAGATTCTATCAGGTTTCCGACCGGACTCTGGTTCTCTACACTAGTTGCCACATCCAGAATCCAACCTGCATTTCGGATCTGTCTTTGGCCATAGCTTTCTGAACTCTAGCCTGGGCTGCCCAGCATGCAGAGGCGGCTGGGCTCCAGGTCATTATCTCCTGAGCTGGAGAGTGTATGCCATCCGGCCTCAGGCTGTGTCTCCAACGTCCTCTCCCACCCTAGCCACCTTCCTTCATTCCACTCTGGCCACACAGGCCTCCTGGTGGGTCCTGGAACAGGTCAAGCCGGTCCATTTCCAGACCTTTCTACGTGTTCTTCACTCTGGCCAGAGCAGTCCTCCCGCGAGGCGCACAGCTGGCTCCTTCGCTTCCCTCAGTCCTTCGCTCAAATGTAACCGCTTCACAGCAGCCTTCTCTGACCACCCTTATGAAATAGAACCCTGGACACGTCCTATCCCTGTGCCCTGCTTTATTTTTCCTCCTTTATGTGCTTTTTGTCTGTAACCCTTCCAGAATGGAAGCTCTAAGAGGATTGGACATTGCGTATTCACTGATATATTCTCAACACCTGAGATTGCCTGGCACCTGGCTGACACTTGATACACATCTGTTGAATGAATGAGCAAATGAACATTTTGTCCCACTCAAATCTAACAACCTCATGAGGAAGGCAGATTATGGGCTTTATCTTAGCTTTGAGAAATTTAAAGCACAGGGCAATAAATTACTTGTCCATGTTTATGGAGAGTTAGGGGTGAAAGAGAAAGTTGGGGGGAGCTCAGCACCCTCTCTATGACGTCAGAGCTGTCCCTTCTGCTCTGTGTGGAATCCCCTGTTAGGCTTATGGAAAGAGCAGTAGACGCCATGAGACCAGCACTGAGGCCAGCCCCAGGCGATGGGGCCTGAGGCACATCAGGAACTGAAGAAGAGCTGGGGGAATGGCTCAGCACACCACGCCTGAGATCACCTTCCATCTATGGCCATGGCCTCGTTTGGAGACCGCCATGGATACACCTGGACCATGCCCTACCTTACTAGTCCTTGAGCAGGTACGTCAAAGTCTTTAGAAATTCCAGGGCATGGCCGGGCGTGGTGGCACACGCTTGTAATTCCAGTACTTTGGGAGGCTGAGACTGGAGGATCCGGGTTCGTGGCCAGCCTCAGCTTGCTCTCTCTCTCTCTCTCCCTGTTTCTCTCTCTCTCTACTTAGTGAGGCCCTCCGCAACTTCGTGAGATCCGGTTTCAAAATAAAGTATAAAAAATAGGGCCGGGGGTGTAGCGCGGAGGTAGAACGCCCCTGCATTCAATCCCCGGTACCGCAAAAAAAAAAAAAAAAAAAAAAAAGAAATTCCAGGGCATGAAGCCAAAAAACCTGAGTCCTAGGCACAGCCTCACACCATGGGGTGAGAAGGTCAGGCTGGCCCCCTCAGGAAGGGACTGGAATAGCAGATGTGAAGCTCATTATCGACTGTCATCTCATCTCACGTGGACGGGGCCCTGCCGCCATTAGGAGAGGTGCGGTGGTGTGGTGGAAACAGCACCTGGTTAGGAGGTTTTTGCTGGATTTCCAGTTCCCATCACTTAGAAGCTCTGGGATGCACAAACCTACTAATTCTTCTGAGCCTTGATTTTCTCAACCATTAAACGCAGTGAATAAATCCCACCTCACAGGGATGCAGCGAGGATCTCAGGAACTCGCGCATCCTCAGCTGAAGGACAATGTGCTCCGTGGGAATAGGGGACATTGTGTGCATGTGACAAGCCTAGGATTTCACCTGGATGATAAGAAAAGAAGGAACCAACCGCTCGAGATGGAGCGCAATCACGCTCTGTGCCTCAATTTTATCCTCTGCAGAGTGGGGATCAGAACAGAACCTATCACACAGGACTGTTGAAAACGCAATCTATCTAAAGTGCTTGGAACCTTGCCTGGTGCTTGGGAAGCTCTTTGCAGGGGTTAGCTATCATTGTTGTTGCTATTATTAGGACTGTCACCTATCAGCATTATATTGTATAAATAATGAAATATCAGCTATGAGATGTTGACACACCTGCTCTTGCTTAGGTGGTGTCGATTATCCCTTCCATGTCTACTCTCCATCCCAAGGTCCCTGTCAGGTGGCAGTGACTAACTCGTCATTTCAGCTCCTGCTCAGCATCTGAGCCAAAAACTGGTTTTAGTTCTTATATATGGAGAGCATTTAAGGGGCAAAATATTATATTGCTTTTCCATGACAAGAAAAGTTTGCTGACTTACATTTGTGCATGAATCAGGCAGGAACTAGGAAGCTGTAAAATAATTGGCTTGATAAAAATTAACTGCCCACGAGGTGTCCAACCTAGAAATGCCAGTGATCCCTGAAAGAAGGGACCAATGTTTACAACCACAGGTGCTTTTAACTATAGAAGGACAGATGCATTCTCTGGGTATCAGAGGGGAGAGCTGGTGCCAGGGTTGCAGATATAAGGAGGCAGATTGCACTTCAATATTAAAAAGCACTTTCCACCAAAATAGCTGCCCGGAAATGTAATAGCCTGACTTGGGAGGAAGGGTGTTCCCTGTCGTTGGATGTGATCGGATGGAGGCTCCTGCTGCAGAGGAGATTAATACATTGGATAAAGGTCTGAGTTGCATTACTTTTAAGGTCTCTTCCAATTCTAGGATTCTATGGCTCTCTCTAAAGGTATGAATTGCTACCTAGAAAAGAAGGAAGACATACTGGCTGGAATCTCAGACCATGATTATATGTACAGAAAGCCATAAGTGCTCGGTAGTTACCCTTGGTTACTTCTATTGCACCAGCCAAGGGAATATAAAGACTTCTTCTTCTTTTTTTTTTTTTTTTGGTACTGGGGATTGAACCCAGGGGCATTCTACCTCTGAGCTACACCCCCAGCTCTTCTTATTTTTTATTTTGAAACAAGGTCTTGCTAAGTTGCTGAGGCTGGCCTCAAACCTGTGATCCTCCTGTCTCAGCCTCTCAAGTACTGGGATTGCAGGCGTGTACCACCACGCCCGGCTAAGACTTCTTTCCTTCCGCCTCCAGGGTTGGGCTCACAGACTTGCCACTCTCTCATAGGAGGCCTTCTGTGAACAGCACGCTCCATTAGCTAATTCTCTGCAAATAAGGATAATGTAGTGGGTCATGGTTATGCGCTCAGCTCGGCTGGCCACGTCTCTCTCCATTCCACAAATGCTTATTGAGCATCTGTTTTCTTTCAGACACTGTGCTGGGTGCTGGTGATATTGAGTCAGGGAAGATATCTTCCCTGCCCTCTGGAAACCTACAGAGTAGTGGAACATTCGTACAAGTCAACTGAGGACAGTGTAATAGAGGCAGATCAAAGATGCCCTGAGAAGGGCTGCCTCACCTAGACTGGAAAGGCTCTCTGGAGGAGGTGACCCAGGCTGAATTTCAGAGGTCACATAAGTGTGAGCTAGACCAGCTGTGCCCAGTAGAATTCCCTGCAATGATAGCCATGTTCCATAATCTACCAAGATGGTAACCACTAGCCACATGGGGCTATTGAGTCCTTGATATGTGCCTTGGTACAACTTGAGAAACTGAATTTTGTATTTTATTAAAATTTAAATGTGACTCTATTGGGCAGCACAGATAGGCAAGGGGTGAGGGAAGGCCGTTCCAGGCAAAAGACAGAACAGAGCGCACAAGGGGACGGTGCGCTGAGGGTGCGAGGAGGCAGACAGACCTGGGGGACTGGAGGAAGGAGTCTGTGGGTGGGTGGTAGGAGATCGGTCACAGACTAGTCAGTGGCCAGTTCTTGAAAGGCTGTGTGTGCTAAGCCAAAGAATTTGTACTTCATTTATCCTAAAAATGCAAAGGTTTTAAGTAGACAATGAAGTTAGGTTTGTGTCTTAGAAATATCAGTCCAGCAACAGTAGAGAGGAAGGATTGTGGGGCAGAGGCCTGGGTCAGAGGACCAGTTTGGGGTACTTGCTGGGCGATGGTAAGTAGAGAAAGAAAAGGATTGGCACCCATCTGAGAGATTCAGGACTTTGACTACGTACTGATTGGACCTGCTGAAGGGTGGGGCTGCATAAGATGAGGCCCCCAGCCCAGGCTCCTGGCCCAGATGGCAGGGGGGTGCCAAGGTATGGAAACAGGAGTGTGGGCAAGGCCACTTAGAGTGTGTACATTGGGTCAACGCAAGAGGGAAGAGAAAGGAGCCCTGGAAAAGGCTGTCACTTAAAGAAAATCAGAGAGGCAGGTAACCTAGAACATTAGTGTCAAAGAAATGGGGAATAGAGTCTCTAGGGAGAAGCCCAGAGTGCCAAATGCCCTGGCATGGGTGGGGGAGGGTGGGGTAGGGGTAAGGGACAGTAAATTTGGCATCTAGGAGACTGGGGAATGGGGCAGGAGCAAATGTAGTAGAGGGCGGGAGGGGTCTCAAGTGGATTTGGCAGTTCAGACTTCTTTCCCTTCGAGATACCCTGGAGTCCCAGGTCTCTGTGTCTGCTCTTTTTTTTCTACTTTAATGAAACTACTTTTTATGTTTTAAATTTTTTAAAAAATTTATAGGTGCATGTTAATTATACAGAATCATGGGTTTCATCACGGTATATTTATACATGCACATAACATAATGTGATCAATTTCGCTCCCCCTATACACGAAACGCCTCATGAATTTGCGTGTCATCCTAGAACAGGGACCAGGCTAATCTTCTCTGTGTCATTCCAATTTTAGTAGACTGTGCCGCCCAAGCGAGCGCCCCTGTGGCTTTTAAACATTTTGGAGTCAAAACTGCCTCTGACAATTTAATGAAAGCTATGCCTCCTCTCTCCAGAGAAATTCACCCACAAATATAAATGCTGGATTTCATCTAGGGAACCCCTAAAGTTCATCCATGAACCCCCTGGTAAAAACATGAAGTTTTGTTACTTGGTCCTTATTGGCTGAGTTCTCACTGCAGACACCTGAATTCTACAAATCGGCTGGTTCCCAGGAACCTAAATCCAGCTAGAACCCTTCAATCCCCCCTCCCCAGGCCCCAGAGCCTGGCTCTAGCCTGGTTCATTCAAGTTCCCGGGCTTATTGTCCTGCTGCCTGTCAATCAACTCTGAACCTTATACAAATTAGCATCTCTAAAGCCCACCTCTGCAGCCTTGAGAAGGGTCCCCAGACTTCCCAAGGTCCTCAGCCCTGAATACAAAGAGGTCACAAAAGCTGGTGCAAAACTAGGGGGACTTGCTCTCCCTAGTAGCCTGGGGTGGGGTGGGGGTAAGAAGAGCACCTTGCTCCCCCGCATCTGAGGCCTGGTGGTCCAGGGCCAGGCTGCTGCTTTTCTGTCCCATCAAATGTTTGGTCTCATCAACCTCTAATGCCCCACCACACACACACACACACACACCCTGCCCTTCTAGCTCTTAGACACACTAGGAATTTGCTGAATTTTCACATCTTCTTCCCAGGTTAGGGGATGGTCCAGATAAGGTTTATCACACTTAACTCAAAGGAGGATGTAAAAGCAATGTGTCTTTTCAGGAGAAAAGAGGGAGAATGGGTGGAGATGGAAGGGAAGGAAAGGGAGACTGGCTTTGTGTCTATATCTTAGATTCTTAAATCAGTCTTAGTGGTAAAAACCTTTACAGCATAAAGTTGTCAAAACCTCACAATACTACCATGACAACAACTATAACAACAGCCTTCCATGTTACAGTTATCTTTGTTAAATAACAATTGTAAACATGTAAGGTATACAACATGTTTTTTTTTTTAGAAACTGGGGATGGAACCCAGGGGCATTCTACCTCCAAGCTACACCCCAGCCCTATTTTTTTATTCTTTATATTGAAACAGGGTCTCACTAAGTTGTGGAAGGCCTCACTAAGTAGCTGAGGCTGGCCACGAACCCGGATCCTCCGGTCTCAGCCTCCCAAGTACTGGGATTACAAGTGTGTACCACCACGCCCGGCTACAACATGTTTTTTGTTTTTGTTTTTTTGGTACTGGAGATTGAACCCAGGGGCATTCTACTTCTGAGCTACACCCCAGCCCTTTTTATTTTGAAACAAGATCTCACTGAAGTTGCTGAGGCTGGCCTTAAACCTGTGATCCACCTGTCTCAGCCTCCAGAGTACTGGTATTCCGGATGTGCACCACCACGCAGGCTCTCAACATGTTTTGATTTGTGTGTGTGCATGGTGCAGTGAGTACTACAAGTGAAAAAATTAACATATCCAGCTCACAGAGTTATCTTTTCTTTTCCTTTTTTAGGGGTGAGAATGCCTAAAATCTACTGTTGGCAAATTTCCAATATCCAACACAGCATTATTAACTATAGTCCTCATGATGTACATTAGATCCCTTGACGTTTGTCCTGTATAACTACAACTTCAAACCCCCTACCCGCATTGCCCCATGCTGGCCACCTCTCCATCCCGGGTAAGCCCCCTTCCAGTGCCTCCTGGCTAGGTATTCCCCCCCACAGAGCTACAATGACTGGCTTATGCTTGGCTATCCTTCCTAAAAGCACAGGGAAAGCCAGGAAACTCCCCCAGGAATCTGCCCCAAACAAATCCCCACGTTCATCCCAAGATGCTATCTATCTGCTACTACTTGCCGTGTGTCGTGCAGCACCCAGAAGGTGCTGGCTGTTCAGAGTGCTACAGACCCGTTAGATTTCACAAACAATCTCTCCAAGTACACACACACACACACACACACACACACACACACCCGCGGGCTGTGTGGGCGTGCTGTCAGGAGCTGTGTGGGAATGTGTAGTTGCACCTCGCCTTCAGAAGCAGCGAGAGCTTTCTGAGTATGGGAACTGCAGCACTTCGCAGGTTGAGTGGGGACAGGAGGTCCCTGGCATCCCATGTGTGGTGTGGTGCTCTGGAGCTGTCCACCTGGGTCCCGTTCTGCCACATCCTTTCTGGAGGCCCTGGGCACAGCCTCAACAGAGCACAACAGAAATCTGTGACTCTTGTTAGTTTGCTCAAAGATAATGATACATAGGTTTGCTCAATATTTGACAGGTTACAGAGATGATTTCTGTTCCTTCCTCCATTTTCTACTTTCAGAGGAATTGGGAGGGATGCCAAACTGGAATTATTGACCTTATTTTTCAGGGGAGGAAAGGGAAATGCAGAGAAGTCAAGTGATGTTCTCAAGGTCAATGTCATGGGAAGTAGCAGAGATGAGACCAAAACCCTGGCTCCGAGGTCAGGGGCCTTTCCCCTGCATTGCCTGTCCAAAATCACAGTCTCAACCCTTAGATTCATTCCTGACTTTACAGCATGTAAAGTTACATAGGGAATTCCATACAGTGATTCATTCTGCTCCTTGAATTAATACTAAGACCATGTAATGTTTTCTATTTATTGATTACCATCTCTATTGTCCTTCCAGTCCTAAGAATCAGGGAACTTTTAGCTAGAGACAAGTTTCTATTTTAAGCCAATACTGATTGATAAAATGATGATGTCATATTTTGGCCTCCAGTTTTAGTCCTACTGCTTTATTTGTATGACCTTGAGTAATTCTCTTCATGTAAATGAGGAAAAGGGCACAGCCAATGGACTCCAGAGCCACCATGCTTAGGTTAAGATTCCCAGCTCCATCCCTTACTAGCTGTGTGACCTTGGACAAGATCCTTGCCCACTCTGAGCCTCAGCTTCCTCATTTATAGAATGGGGGATAATAGTTTTCATCGTCAGAGTCATGTATTAGTCATAACAATATATTGTGGAATGAGTGATTTAAACAACAGAAATTTATTGTCTCACAGTTCTGGAGGCTGGAAATCAAAGGTTGTGGGGGACCAGAGGAAGTACAGACTGGTGGTGAGGACATGACCACGCTCACCTCACACAGTCACAGATGTGCCCTCATCTCGCACAGCCACAGATGTGTATATAGTTATATAAGTATGACTAGGTAATATGCAACACACATGTGCACGTTATGCTGGTGTGGTGTTCATCATTTTGCCTGGAACTCTATATGAGGGACAGGTCTATAAAATAAAGCTGCTGTTCTTCTCCTTTGGATGGTGACTCCGCATGCTTTCTTCTCATTGGGGATCTCACCAAAAACTTCCCCTGACCGGGCCCCTGGCAACTGGTATAGTCGGCAGGATGAGGTGAGTATCCCCAGCACCCCTCTGGAGGAGCAGCCCTGGGAGGAACAGTCCAGAGTAGAGGAGATGTGACCCCTGGCTTCCCTGTGGTTCCTAGTAGTAGAGTATATGGCAGTGTGGACCCCACCAGAGGATTGGGACAATGTATGTCCCCAGCCAGCAGGAAGTTTTTAAAGTGCTGGGGCCACAACAGTTGGGCCCCCAGTGCCACTGTAGTGGGGCTTGGCTGGCAGATGAGGCAGCCAATGTGAGTGGAGCCCACTGGTCTCTTGCCCAACCTCATGCTGGGCAGCTTAGAGGGATCGTGACCCCAGGAGGATTGAGAGAGACCAGGAGGCATGGACTGCAGGAAGGCAGTGCTGGGGTTCCGCAGGAGGCCACCCCCACAGCCGCCTGGATGAGCATGCCCCCAGCAGCTGCTGGATACAGTGGAGCAGCTCCTAGACACCATTGCCTCCTGTGAGACAAAGATAGAATGCTGGCAAGTTGCCAGAGACTGTGAGTAAATAGATGTGCCCTGGTGGCTTTGGGATTCGGACGCCTGCCTCCTAAGCAGCATGCCATGTATATATCCCCCATAGCTGAGTATAATCCTGGAGGTAGATGTGTTATAGGGATTGACTGTGCAGACAACTATTGGAGAATTCCGGCTATGGCTACAGTTAGTAAAGACCGTCACTAGAGAACATCTGATCATGCTCCCTCACAACTCCCCCAAGCCAAGAGGATTGTAGTATATGGCAGTACAAGTTACTGGGGGGGAGCATGAGGAAACTGGACAAACAATACTAAAGCTATAAGAGGCAAGTGTAATTCACCTGACTCACAGCCCATTCAACTTTCCTGTGTGGCTAGTGCGAAAACCTGATGATTCTTGGTGCATGACAGTGGACTATCACGAGTTAAATAAAGTGACACAGCTGTTGCATGCAGTGGTACCTAATATTTCAGAACTGATGGATCATCTGTCACATGAACTGGGACAGTTCCATTACACTGTAGACTTGGTGAATGCCTTTTTCTCCATTGACATTACTCCGGAAAGCCAAGAACAATTTGCTTTTACCTGGGAAGGATGCCAATGGACCTTTTTGGTATTGCCCCAGGGATATCTATCACGGTCTGGTGGCACAGGATTTGGCCTCTTGGCGGAAGCCTGAGGCTTTACAGTTGTACCATTATATTGATGACATTATGCTAACCTCTGATTCTCTTACAGAGTTAGAAGCAGCTGCATGCAGCCTCCGAGCTACTCTCCAGGAATGCGGGTGAATTGTCAATGAAGACAAGGTCCAGGGACCTAGATATTCTGTCAAATTCTTGGGAGTTGTCTGGTTGGGTAAGACAAAGGTGATACCCGAAGCAGTGATAGATAAGATACAAGCCTATCCTTGACCGGGAATGGTCAAATAGTTAAAGACATGTCTGGGACTTTTGGGTTTTGACAAACATTTATATCCCACTTGGTTATGCTTATGCTCCTTTTACACTGCCTTGTTCAAAAGAGGGCAACTTGGAGCTGGGCATGGTGGCACACGCTTGTAATCCCAGTACTTGGGAGGCGGAGACTGAGGGTTCGTGGCCAGCCTCAGCTACTTAGTGAGGTCCTCCGCAACTTCGTGAGACCCTGTTTCAAAATAAAGTATAAAAAATAGGGCTGGGGGTGTAGCCTGGAGGTAGAATGCCCCTGGGTTCAATCCCCGGTTCCGCAAAAAAAAAAAAAAAAAAAAAAAAAAAAAAAAAAGAGGGCAACTTGGGATTGGACTCCTGAAATGAAAACTGCATTTACTGCCACCAAGAGGACGATGGCACAGGCACAAACTCTGTGGGCAGTAGACCCTGCCCTTTCTTTCCTGCTCACAGTCCCAGTGGATGATGCAAGTTTTGGATGGGGGTTATGGCAGAAACAAGATGCTAGGAATAGCCCAATTGGATTTTGGTCAC
Source organism: Glis glis (assembly GCA_004027185.1). NCBI lineage: Eukaryota > Metazoa > Chordata > Mammalia > Rodentia > Gliridae > Glis > Glis glis. The sequence goes on along the minus strand of PVJS01032092.1, from coordinate 11,681 downwards.
AGCTATGTAAAGGAGCAGAGGCGCACTACTCTCTCATTAAAAAACAGTGGCCATATGTGCTGCCCTCTTAGCTTGTGAACCCATTACAGGTACTGAGTCAGTGATGGTGCAGACCACCTACCCTATTAAAGGTTGGCTGAAATCCTGGACTTGGACCCCTGGATAGGGATAGCCCAAACGCCCACTCTGACAAAGTGGGACACATACTTAGAGCAATGAGCATGGCTTTCTAGTACCCCTTTGTCTGAACAGCTACATACTCTGCTGGGGCTGGTACAGTTATGAGTGACAGCCCTCTTGGAACCCACGGAAATGGGAGATGCCCCAAGTCCCTATGAGGACAGGAAAGCTTTGTTGAGGCCAGTGCATTTCCGAGAGACAGCCCCCCTTGGAACCCACAGGAGACGGGGGAATGCCCCAAGTCCTTATGAGGAAGGGAGAGCCCCTATGCCCACAGAAATGTGGTATACTGGTGGCTCCCATCATGGGCAGCTTCCCATGTGGAGGACTGCATCCTTGCAGCCTGCCCTGGAAATGTTTTGGTATGAGACCAGATGCTCCAGCCAATGGGCCAAGCTTCAGGCAGTCTGATTAGTCCTCATGAAGGAGACTGGGCCCTTGCATGTCTGTACAGACAGCTGGGCAGTCTTCCAGGGACTAACCTTGTGGTTGCCCTGATGAGCAGCACAAGACTGCTTGATTGGGCACCGCCCATGGTGGGGCAAGGGTATGTGGGAGGACCTGTGGAAATGGGGCTTCCAGGAAGGAGCTACTAAACTTCATGTTCCGGGGCATAGGCCTTTACAGACCCCTAGTAATGATACTGCTGAACCTTTATTGAAAGTTTGGTCCCTCCAGCTTCCCCCAGAGCCCTTGTCAGAAGCACTGTGGCTACTTAAGAAGCTAGGATATGTAGGCAGCTACACCATGGGGCTTGTAGCACAGTGGTGGGCATTGCCTTTTACCCAAGCGCAAGATGCCGTATGGCAGTGTCCTTGGTGTGCAGAACATCACCCACAGCGACGTAGGGTTTCTACAACCATGAGACAGGTTTCCCAAGGTACTCAGCCTTTCCAGGAATGGCAGGTTGACTATATTGGCCCACTGCCAACAGATCAGGGGTTCTGGTTTATTCTGATGGCTGTGGATATGGCCACAGGTTTGGGTTTTGCCTACCCTGTAGCGCAGGCTGACCAGTGACATACCGTATCTGCCCTTGAACAGTTGTCAGTGGCCTATGGTCAGCCCTTGGTAGTGACAAGTGACAGAGGTACTCATTTTACAGGCCAACAGGTACAAATATGGGCTAAGGACAATGATATACACTGGCAGTTGCATGATCCCTACCGACCCCAGGCAGCCAGAATGATTGAACGCTTTACAAGACTCCTAAAAGAGAAGCTGAAGGCCTTGGCCCCCATTGGAAGAAGCGGTGGGCACAAGTGCCTGTGGCAGTGTGGCTTTTAAATGAGCAACCTCACTGTGCTAGACAGGCCCCCTTAGATAAGGTAATAGCAGGAATGCCCTGCACTTCGAAGATAACCGGAAGCTTGGAGGAACCCTGGTTGTGACAAGAGGTGAGAGGAGGAGCCCTCTTACTCCCTGCACCTAAACCATTGGCCCCAGGGTATCCCGAGATGTCTGGTAGAGGCCCTGGAGTGTGTAGGTGTCTCATGAGCCATGAGTTGCACTCCTGGAGCCACGGGGCCTGGGACAGAAGGCCCAGTCACAACTGGACCTTTGGATAGCTGCCTGGCCCTTCCCAGTACAGATCACGCTTCCCCCATGGGTGAAAGGCATGATTGTGAAAGGTACACAGGTCATAAGACTATGACCTATTTTATTATATATGGTGGAGGATGTTCCTAACCCCTTACCTCCTACCCAGGGTGCTTTGGTGTGGTACCATTGCCCTGGAGTGGCGACTATTCCGGCCACTCTTCTTTCACAAGATGAGCATGTCACCTGCATATTCCTGGAAGGGAAGGATGCCCTCTCTGCCCTGTCCTACCATCCAGGTTAACAGCAGGGAATAACCTGCTTTCCTGTGCACACCTCTTTGCAAGGCTGCACAACACTTCCCATTGCTGGGTCTGCACTGAGTTACCAGCGCAAGCAGCAGAAGGTCTCCCGTGGCAAATCGCCCCCGCTACTGCAGACAACTGGACTACTTTGTGAATCTGGAACCATAGCAGCCCAGAATGGGATGAACTATGCCATGTAATAGAGGACTTGTTGAATTGAGACTGTAGTAATGCTCCTCCCCTTGTTGGGATATGCTATAGAAAACAGGTGGGGCTGGTTGACAGGGGAACATGTAGAGCTTGTAAGCACAGCACCTTTTGAATAGAACAGGTGAACCAGTCTATGACCAGTCACAATGCTGGATGGTTGCCCCAAGAACTATGTCAGAATATTACTCAGTTACCAGATACCAGCCAGTGGTGGGATGGGTGGAAACTCACAGGGACCAAGCCCACTGGTTTTCCTCCTGGGTTTGCAGACATTATGGCTGGCCATACCTCCCTGCCCACTGGACGGGAAGGTGTACCTGGGGAAGGCCATACACACAGGGACAAACACTTCCGACTCTTCCCCATAAGCCTAATAATTGGGACCCCATATATCACCACTGGCACTGGTATGCTGGACTGCATGGTGGTTTTACTCTTTAGCCTGTTTATTCTAGGCGGTGGTACTATCGATGTAGAGTTACAGGTGGAACCCTCAGCCTAACATGTTGCTGAAGCTTTAAATACATCCCGATGGGCTCTTTCCCTTTTAATGGACCAAACTGCCCAGATGCAGAAGGTGGTTTTGCAGAATAGAATGGCATTAGCTATGCGCACTGCTGCCCAGGGTGGAAGGTGTGCTCTTCTCCATGTGGAATGCTGTGTATGCATTCCAGACCACCAGCAGCAGGTAGAGCAAGCCCTAGTGGAGATGGATGCAGAGGTACAGGCTATTCAGGCCTTACAGAAGGACCTGCTTACAACCTGGTGGAACTCACTGGACTCCCCCTGGAGATGGGTACTGCCTATCCTCACCTGTGTGTCTGGAGGACGAATAGTCACCTGTTACACTTTTTATTGCTGCTGTGGTCTTTGGGCCCAATGTAATGCTCTCTGGGTCAAGTCACGCACTGCCACCTTGTAGGGGGTGGGGGGGGCAAAGGACATGCCCCCCCCTCATCTTGTGCAGTGGCAGATGTGTGTTCATCTCTCACAGCCACAGATGTGTATAGAGTTATGTAAGTATGTCTAGGTAATACATAACACGCATGCACATGTCATGCTGGTGTGACATGTGCCATTTCCCCCAGAACCCTATAAAAGCGGTGGTTCTGTAAAATAAAGCTGCTGTTGTTCTCCTCTGGGTGGTGACTCCATGTGCTTTCTCCCTACTGGGGATCTCACCACCAAAACTGCCTCTGCAACCACAGCTGACCCGTGATGGGGCCCCTGACAAAAACCAAGGTGTTGGTAAGAGCTGGGCGCAGTGGTGCACACCTGGAATCCCAGTATTTGGAGGCTGAGGCAGGAGGATCTCAGGTTCAAGGCCATCCTGAGCAACTTAGCAAGACCCTGTTTCAAAATAAAAAGGAATGGAGTATAGCTCAGAGGTAGAATGCCCCCGAGTTCAAGCACCAGTACCAAAAGAGAAGGAGAAGGAGAAAGAAGGAGGAGGAGGAGGAGGAGGAGGAAGAAGAGGAAGAGGAGGAGGAGGAGGAGAAGGAGGAGGACGAGGAGAAGATGGTTTCTCTGAGGTCTCTCTCCTTGCCTTTCAGATGGCCACCTTCTGACTGACTGTGTCCTTACATGGTCCTTCCTCTGAGCATACACATCCCTGGTGTCTCTTTCTGGGTCCAAATTTCCTTTTCTTATAAGGATACCTGTCAGACTGGATTACGGTCCACCCTAAAGGCCTCATCTTAACTCAATCACCTTTTTAAGGGCCCCATCTCCAAATTCAGCCACATTCTGAGCCACGAGGCATTAGGGCTTCAACATATGAAACTGGAGGAACACAATCTGATGACAGGTTGTGAGGCTGAATGAAATATTCTATTTAAGGTACACAGCACAGCACCTTTTAAACAGTTAATGCTCCAGAATATCAGCTGTTAGGACTCAGTGTCCCTACCTATATAATGCAGATATTGTATAAGCTGGGTGCGGTGGTACACACCTGTAATCTCAATACTTGGGAGGCTGAGACAGGAGGATTGCAGATTCAAGGACAGCTGCAGCAACTTAGTGAGACCCTGTTTCAAAATAAAAAATAAAATAGGGTTGGGGATGTAGCCCAGAGGTAGAAGGCCCCTGGATTTAATCCCTAGCACCACTAAAAAAAATTGCAGATAATAATAACAATAACTATCTTATGGGATTGTTATGGCAACTGATGGAAAAGGGCTTCGTGGCCTTCAAGTTGTATATAATGGCTTGTGTACCAAGTGCGGAGGAGGTGGGTTGAAATAGTGGGTTGATCTGAGAATAACTAGAGTATGCCATGGGTGGACCTCAGGGGTGTCCTGGCTGGGTCACAGCTCTCCCCAAGTCACAGGTGAAGAGAGTTTTGGGCAGCCCTCTTTGGGTTCTGGAGGGGAGCCACACTGGTTCTAGATGGTAGGAAATAAGATGAAATAAGAAGACATTCTCCATGAGGAGATCCAGAGCCCCAGGTCAAGCTCTCTAGGCAGAGAGCTGAACCTCCGCTGTCAGCTGATGGCTGCAAGTTGGCTACCCTAGAATAAAGCCTCAGGGAGATCAGAAGGGATCCTCACAGCTCCCCTGAGACTGGACGAATATTAGGTTAAACCATGTGAAATTGCCAATATTCAACCTTTTTTTTTTTTTTTTTGGTGCTGGGGATTGAACCCAGGGGCATTCTACCTCCTAGCCCTTTAAAAAATTTTTATTTTACTTTGAAACAGGATCTTGCTGAGCTGCTGTGGGTCTCACTAAGTTGCTGAAGCTGGCCTCAAACCTGCGATTCTCCTGTCTCAGCCTCCCAAGTACTGGGATTATAAGCATGCGCCACCACACCCAGCTACATTCATCCATTTTTGACCTGCAAAAACAGTGACATTGTAGGATCCCACCTAGTGAAGTCAGGTGTCCACACCACTTTATTCATTGACTGGTGCCCATGACTCAACAATTCAATCTTTCATTCCACCAATGTTTACTGTTGTCTCTCCTGTTGTGCTTGGAGTTAAGGACCTAGCTTATCTACTCCTCTCCTTCCTGCTGAAGTTCTAGACCGATTGTAAGAGACACAGAGTCAGACAGATGGAAATGGCGATGCTGGTTTTGTTGCTGATGAGATTGGTTGTGGAGAACATGGCTTGGTCATAGGGTGGCAGTGGCCTTCCTAAAATTGGACCCATCCTGGGTTGGGTATCCCACCCACCCAGTCCTGAGGAAGACTGGAAAACCACTGCCCTTTTTCTGCTAGAGCTGATGCAGGATACAAGAAATAAGTAGGTAGACAGGAGACAGACAGGAACAAAAAGGAAAAGTAAAATATAACTTTGATATAAGAACCCGGTGCTAAAGTGCCTCAACCTTTACTCCCCAAACCAATTCTCTTTCCCAGGCCTGTCTCTCCCAAATTTCTGGGAAATCTGTAGATCCCAGAGTTCACTGAAAGAAACTATAATTGCCCTGTGCATTGTTAACAAGACAGATATGATATCTTGAGAAACTTATAATTTAGGACACTCTCCAGCTTATCTATTAATCAGATAATGAAGACCTTGACCAGCCTGAGGACCCTAAGGATGACCAGACCACCAGAAACCGCCTCAGGACTAACAGACTGAGGTCATCCTCACACACCTCCTCCAGCCCACCCCTCACCAAAGTCCCCTGTAAGAAAAGAGCCCTGCACTCCCCAAGAGGTCTCTCTCCCTCTTGAGACGGCCGGCATTCGCCCTTGGATGTGTATTTCCTGTTTTCCTAAATAAACCTCTATCTATGTCGCTGACTGGCGCGTGCTGAAATTCTTTTCCATCACATTAGCCAAGGACCTGGCCGATCCTGAGTTCCTGAGTTGAGGAATGAACCTGTCACCCCCAACAGGGCCACCCAAGCACAGACCCCAAACACAAGGAGGAGAAGGAAGCTGAGCCACAAGCCCTGTTCTTCTGTCTAACTCCAAGGGTGGGGACAGCAAAGTGAGTAATGGCCGATTCAGGGTGAGACTCGCATGTGCCATCCTTCCATGTGGAACCTAAGCCAGGAAGAGATTTCCTTAACATTAACAGCAGTTAAACGAGCACACAAAAGCACCCCACTTACTAAAGCCATGTGGGCAGGAGACTTTATTAAAGGTTTTGGGTTAATGGAAATTCATTTATATCCCTGCAAAGCTAACAAATTATAATTAGTTACTAGACATCTTTTTGGGGGGTACTGGGGATTGAACCCAGGCACACTCTATCTCTGAGCTACACCACCAGTCCGTTTTATTTTTTATTTTAAAGCAGGGTCTCATTAAATTGCTGAGGCTGTCTTTGAACCTGCACTCCTCCTGTCTTAGCCTTCCAAGTACTGGGATTACAGGTGTGTGCCAATGCGCCTGGCACTAGATGTCCTTTTAATAAGCTGCCATGTAATTCTCTTGTCCCTTGTTTCTTCTGTCATCTCCCTCTCTTTTCTGTCCTTTACCACTTAGGAGCATCCTCATTCCTCCATTTCATCATGTAGAACATTCTGGATCTTTTCAACCCTTACCCCCTATTTTCTGTTGAGCTATTTCTTTGTGTATTTCTGCTCTCTCTGGGGGATGTTTCTGTTTTTGTTATATAGAAAAGGCTAACTTCAGAGTACATAAATAATTTTCAAAGACTTACAAACCCCCAAACCTCCTATCACCCCTACCTTTCCCGCCACAAAATAAAAACCTAAAAACTAAATCTCAGTTATGTTAACATTTGATAGATATAGAATTTCCCTCAAAATGTCTTTTCCTAAATAAAATTATTCTTAACACTAACCCCAATGAAGCTTCATGTTCAAAAACACCACATTAATAATCTCTGGTCTCCAAATGTGATGTTAATACATTAAGCATTTTCTTCAGGGAGAGGCTGTGTTCTGGAGGCTGAACCCAGGGGCATTCTATTTCTGAGCTACACCCCTGGCCCTTCTCATTTTTTATTTTGAAACAGGGTCTTGCTAAATTGCTTAAGCTGGCCTTGAACCTGCGATCCTCCTGTCTCAGCCTCCCAAGTACTGGGATTACAGATGTGTACCACCATGCCCAGTACTCACTAGGTTTTGTAATGTATAAATTAATCTCAGCCAAAAATCACTGATTTTTATTTCCCTTCTTTCCCTCAAATTAAGAAAAAGTGAGGGGAAATTAAGAAATTAAGAGCAATCTCCAATGGTTCTTTCTTCTTAAAGAAAAGGATCCTTTCTAGAAATCAGCTTTCTGGGATTATGGCTTTTTTCCCAATGATTAATCATCCACATGACAAATCTGGGGAGAAACGTAAACTAAAGGAAAAGTGCATTTTGATACCATTCTAAAAGCATATCTCAAACACGGGATCAATAACACATTTCCTCTAGATGATTGTCACTGATCCTGAGTACCAGATAATAAGACGCGGAGCTGGGGGAGAGTGTAGAGCCATCAGGTGCCCTGCTTGCTGACACCCCTCTTCAGATGCCTTGCCCAGGTCATGGGGGAAGCGAGGACCAAGCAGGGGCCAGAACTCAGGGCTCAGCTCCCAGGCCCCGGCCTTTCCCTTTTCATGGCAGGTTCCACTTTAAAAGCCACTGACACACCAGAGTAGAGATTAGGGTCTTTATCTTCCTTTGTCATCTATAATAATTGTACCCTAGGTCTAATGAAAGGACACTGAGAAATAAGACAGAGTTTTTGGAGCAGAGAGATGTGGAGTCTTGAGGATACTCCTCTCACCTTGCCAGGAAGCCATTCCCTTTCCCTGCTTGAGTCCTCCCGCACACGCCCACCTCCCCGCCTCTGCTCTGCTGCTGCAAGGAGCTCCTCTGCTTCTCTGTGCAGGGACAGCCTCCTGCCTCCTGCCTCCTGCCTCCTGCCTCCTGCCTCCTGCCTCCTGCCTCCTGCCTCCTGCCTCCTGCCTCCTGCCTCCTGCCACCTTCCAGCAGGTCCCCCCGCCCGCCCCTGCCTGCCTCTCCAATGCACCAGCCTACTGACGCCTTCCATGGGGGAGCACAGCTTACACTCCTCTAGTGAAATGTTCACACATGCTTAGGAAGAGGAGGAACTCCAGCCTCTTTAGAGATACTCGGGTAAGGCAGGGGCTCTTTCTGGCCCGTGCACTGGAGATGGCATGCTTATTTACTGTGTTATTAAACCATAAACATGTGCATACACACACATACAGTACAACAGAGCAGGCATGACACGGGCTCCTTCCTCCGTCCCTCCGTCCCTCCGTTCCTTTCTTCCTTCTTTCCTTCCTTCCTTCCTTCCTTCCTTCCTTCCTTCCTTCCTTCCTTCTCTTTGATATTGCGGATTGAACCCAGGGGTGTTCTACCTCCGAGCTACACCCCTAGCCCTTTTTTTAATTTTTTATGTTGAAACAGGGTCTCGCTAAGCTACTGATGGCCTTGCTAAGTTGCTGAGGCTGGCCTTGAACCTGTGATCCTCCTGTCTCAGCCTCCCAAGTACTGGGATCACAGGCGTGTGCCACCGTGCCTCTCTTGCATGCTTCTTTAGTTGTCTTAATCAATGTCCAATTCTAATGCCCTTAAAATCAACTTTAACTTACTCTGTGAGCTTGTTCACAAACTTAGTGAGACCCTGTTTCGAAATAAAAAAATAAAATAGGGCTGGGGGTGTAGCTCAGAGGTAGAACTTCCCTGGGTTCAATCTCTGGTACCACCACCAAAATGAAAAAAAAAGTAGATAAATACAATATGTATGGAGCAGAATGGAACCCGATGACTACCTTCCACGCACATTCTGCTGATAGTCTAGGATATCCAAACGCCACGGGATGCATCCCATTCGGCTTTGGAATCAGGGTCAGGTGTTATTCTTTTCATGGTAGAGGAGGGAAAATAAAGTGGAGGCAAAGTGAGGAGGGGTGTTTTTCCAAGGGGACCCCTAAAGAACAGAAGCAGAAAAGCTTGTGTTGGAGTCCCAGAGTTCTGGTCCCATTCCAGTCCTCCTGAGGAAGAAAATTTGCATCACCACCGAATGTCCCCAGACATTGGCTCTGCTGTTATCATGGCCTGGGGAGGAGGGGAAGGGGGATGAAGGAGGATGTCACAGACAGTTGTCAAAGGGATAGGGAGTTATACACTGGGGACAAACACCTTGACTTTGCTGAGGCATAAACTTAGCAACGGGGAAACCATTATTTCAGTGACAAAGCTTTGTTCGGTTGACATTATCTCTTAATTATCTGCATAAGAATGCATTTGTCAAGTTCCAGGAGATGGGATTGATAACAATAAGCCTGCATTTCTGCACAATATTTTAATTCTGAAGGCAGAATTAGCACAACAAGCAAGAAAAAACCGTAGGCAGCTCTGTGCTCCCCTCTGCAGCCGCTGGCTGAGCCTTCTAACTCGGCCACCGAAGTGGGCCACCAAGCTGGGTTCTGGGGCCACAAGTTTCCATTGACTAAAACAGGATTCCTGGAATGTCTTGGCCCAAGTGCTCAACAATTGGGAAGAGAATCTATTCACGACCCCAAAAAAGATAGTCTGGCTCCCCCTAGCCCTGTGCGTCACCCACCCAACTATGCATGATAATGGCAGAGAAGTTGACTTTATCCCAGCTCCTGGCCTAGTTAGCAGGACACCAAAGTCCCAGGCTCTTGAGCCCCATGCTTTCCCCCCAAGTATGAGCTGACTACAGCGTGTGTGTGTGTGTGTGTGTGTGTGTGTGTGTGTGTGTGTGTTGCTGGGGATTGAACCCAGGGGCATTCTACCTCTGAGCTACAACTCAGGCACTTTTTTAATTATTTGGTTTGGAAACAGGATCTTCCTAGGCTGCTGAGAGCCTCACTCTGTTGCTGAGGCTGTCCTCAAACCTGCAATCCTCCTGACTCAGCCTCCCAAGTACTCGGATTATAGGCGTGCACCACCATACCTGGCTCTGACTCCAGCTCCTTCTTAAGCAGCCACAGTGATTTTTTTCTATTCATGTCCCCAAGGCTCCCTTTCTTGTAGTCTGTCTGCAGGGTAAGATCCATCTGTGCCCAGAGGCAGAGCCGTGTTTCTGGGCTTGGATGACCTAACCTCTACTTAAACTCAGCTCCTTTCAGAACTCCTTAAGGCATCTTTGATCCTCTTATTCTGTCAGGGACTTTAGAAGACGTTTCTCAAGGAAATGGGCCACATAATATTTCAGAGTCTCCACTCAAAGGACGTTGGGACACACATGCAAACTAACCCTAGCAATCTGCTAATAGCCCAGTGTCCAGGGTGGGTGTGCAGGTTAGTGTCCCAACATGACCCTCGCTACAGGGAGCCAAGGGCAGAACCTGAGGGAATTCCAGCAGTTTGAGGATAGGCAGGGGAAGGAATCCACAGAGGAGACTGGGAAGGGACATCAGAGATAGACGTTTTAACATCAGAACTGCACATCAGTCTGCCATGCCAGTGCCAGAGGGAACATCCCTAGACACTAGGAAACCGACTGTGGCAAATTGTTGCAACAGCGGCTTCCAACTTGTTTATGCCTTCCTGCACCCACACCCTTGGGTAGTTCCCTTCTACACTGACTCAAGGCCTCCACCTGGTCTGCCTTGGCCAAAGTCACAGTAAGGGAAAGATGCCCTGGCTAGCCTGCTGGAGGATGGTGGTGTACGGCCCATTCTCCCCAGCTGCAGTCTGTCGAACCTCAGGTAGCAGGGTAGGGTGGCATGGGTGAGCCCTCCATTGAGACCACCTACCTGCTGTCTGCATGTGCACAAGGAGTGAGCTCAGCCAAGATCAGCCTAAGAGCCCAGACCAGAAGAACCGTGCTGTGTGCTTCGTTTTGTGTTGATGGGTAATGACGAATATACTGACCAGGGTGAGCTCAGATTGGGGATCCCAAGTATGAGAGTTAATTCTATGTGTTAACTCGATTGGGCCCTGGGGTGGCCAGACATTTGTTAAAACATTCTGTGTGTTTCCTGATGAGATTTATATTTGAATTGGTAGATTGAATAAAGCAGATGATCCTCCCGAAAGTGGGTGGGCCTCATTTAATCCCTTGAAGGCCTTAGTAGAACACAGAGGCTAAGAGGGAACATTTGCCACCTGTTTGCTTGGGCTGGGACTTCGGGCTTCTCCTGCCCTCTCACCGAAGCTGCACTGCTTGCTCTCCTGGTTCTCAGGCCTTTGGACTTGGGCTGGAATGACACAGTTGGCTTTCCAGAGTCTCCGGTTGGTTTACTATAGATCTTGGGATTTCTCAGCCTCCACAATTGCGTGAACCAATTCTTATTATAAATATTTATATTATCAATTATTTAATTTCTCTCTCTCTCTCTCTCTCTCTCTGTGTGTGTGTGTGTGTGTGTGTGTGTGTGTGTTATTGGGGATAGAACCCAGAGAGTATTCTACCTCTGAGCCACACCCCAGCCCTATTTTTTTGTTTCGCTTTTTAAACAGGGTCTCACTAAGTTGCTGAGGGCCTGGCTAAGTTGTTAAGAATGGCCTTGAGCTGGGCGTGGTGGC
>PVJS01032091.1:0-22989 GCA_004027185.1 Glis glis | reverse complement strand
GAACCAGTTATCTAGTACTCCCTCAAAGGGAGATCGCTCAGCAGATGTTACAAAGCCTTTTTTTTTTTCAGTACTGGTGATTGAACCCAGGGGCAATCTACCTCTGAGCTACACCCCAGCCCCCTATTTTTTATTCTTTATTTTGAAACAGGGTCTCACTAAGTTGCGGAGGGCCTCACTAAGTAGCTGAGGCTGGCCGTGAACCTGGATCCTCCGGTCTCAGCCTCCCAAGTACTGGAATTACAAGCGTGCGCCACCACGCCTGGCTTACAAAGTCTTCTGAAAGTGGAATTTGGTCTGGAACTGAGCTCATCCAGCACTTGGCAGTGGACACTTTCCACACCTTAAGCTGGTGGTATTACTGCCTCAAGTGAACTGACCCCCAGGCTCGTTACCTGACTTTGCTTTTAAGGTCTTAACTAAGGATCCTTCAACTGCTTCCTGGATTTATTTCTATGACTGCTTCTCAGTTCTGTACAGTAATCACACAGGTGGAACTAGAGGAGGAACAAGGACCAGAATTTCAGTCCTCTGTGTCCCAGTCTATTACTCTTTCCATCACACAATTAGAATAAACTTTATCATAGCTAGGAGTTAATGAGTATCTTCTATGTCTTAGATTCTAATTATTCCATGAGGCAGATACTCAGATATTCTATATTTCACAAATAAGAAGCCTGAGGGAATTGCTCCCCACCCTCCCCAGCAAGCAGGTGGCAGGTCTGGGGTGAGTCCAGGCAACTGGAATCCTCCGCCCGTGCTTGTAATCACTTAGCACTTTGCTATTCTGGAGCTCGCTCTGAGAAGATAAGGTGTTGCATGGCAGCTGCTCCCTGTTTCAGCGTCAGGGGTCTGATGGCAGCTGGTTTCGTGCCCTTAGTTTCCACTAACTGGCTTTTCTGATTGACTAGAGATTAGGCTCTTTCCCTCTGCTCTCCCAGTGAGTGGGCCAGTTGGAGGAAACCTGCTCTCTTTGAGCTATTTTAAAGTGCTCCATTTCCCCCAGCGACTTTGATTCTTATAGTTCTTGTCTTTCCTTTCCCTTCCGGGCTAACACTTCATGCCTTACTTGGGTGCACATGTTCTTTTTACCTTTCCATAGCTGTTCTAACTACAAACTACTCTCCTGTTTAGATCCTTGACTTTTCCCCTTGCTGGTGAGTCTGTCTCGGTCCCCAATTTCCCCTGTGATTCCTTTGTCTGGACTTTCTTACCACTCCCTAACTTTTCTCATAATGTCAGAAACAACAGGAAGGGGTTAATCATTTCGCTTCTCCTATAGCAGCAGCAGGTGCATTGGAAACAAGCTGGTCTGTCCTGTGAAAATGACAGGTCAGTGGGTCAATGTACTCCGAACAACTTTTAAAATCCATATTTTAAAGTAGCATATATGGAACTAATTTTCTGTTTGGTTCTGTAAGTTTAAAATTCTATAGAACAGGCCTTTTTCACACCTGGAAGAAAATTTTTATTCATGTCTGTTTAAATGAATCTTTCTAAGATAAAAAAAGTCACCAAAGACAAATACTATAGTATAGATTTTTCTAAGCAATAGAAATTAAACAAAATAGAGAGATTATTATAATTATTTTGTGATAAATATTAACATGTAACTTCAAAAAATTAATGTGCTAGATTCAGTTATGATTTGGGACTGTTTTTAGAATCATCTTGCACAAAATAAGTGCTCAATAAATGTTTGTTAAATTGAATCCATTCATGACATTGAGAAAGTAAACATTACTAACCAGTTTTTACTGATTAAACCTATTTTTTCTTGATAGACATGGGAATAATGATCAGTGACTTTGTATAATTATTTCTCGTACTTGTTGGTTCTCTCTAAGCCTTTAATGGTCACATATTGCTTTTCTAACTATAAATTAAAAATCAGCAAACATTTTAAATGCCCATTAGAGTATTACTGAATAGCCAGTGCATTACTAAGTAGGAGCTGGACCCCGTAGTTCTGATTAGCATGGTATAGATGGATTTCCAGTAATAAGCCAGAACTCTTACCTTTAAATACAGTAGCGTAAGACACAACTATCAACACAAATCTAATTGCAACTATTGGCCCCTCATCTTTTCATTCGAGATCATGTAAGAAACACAACCAGGCTCTTGTTGTAGTTCATTAGCTGGAAATGCTCTCATCCTCAGAAATCTATTTTGGAGTCGGGATTGCTCCACTCCCCTACAAGTGGTAAAGCAACAGCTGCCATTTAATTAATGTTACTGCTGACAGTTCCAGCTGATGAATGCCATTGAATTTCCCTGTCAGCATCCCTACTATCTGCATTACTCTGAGAGCAAACCTCGATTCTCGTTGCTTGATTTTTGTCTTATTTCACCATAGCCTCCTTTCTCGCATAACTTCCTCCATATTTTAATGATGCTGTTATTTACATCACCATTCACATCTTCCAGGGAATAAAGTCCCAGTGGAGCACATGTGTTCCTGGTGATGTATTGTGATGGAATCTCACCAAAACCGGCATGTGAAACGCTGAGCTCAAACACAAGAGAGGACAAGGGGTGGGGGCGGGGGAACCAGATGAAAGTGTCTTGTGGTTTCTCAGAAAGTGAATAATTTTGTTCTTTTGAGAGCGAGATTAGAGAAAAAACAGAGCTCTTATTTTCCACATAGTATTAGTGAAAGATTAGAATCCTACAGCCTGATTTATATCTGAATTATATTATTATTCCAAGTTCTGTTTCCAGACACTTTCATAGGAGTTGGATTTCCACAGTGTTATCACTCTTACTGTGTGAGATTTGAGAAGGATTTGGGCTATGTAGAAGCAAATGATTACAGAGAGAGGGTCACTCAGTCTGCTCATCTTTTTTTTTTAATATACTTTTATTGGTGCATTGTAGTCTCACATCATAATGTAGTTCAGAGTGCTAGGGACATACAGGCACACAGCACCTGGTGAGCTTCCCCCCAGCTCCCTCCCCACTAGTCTGCTCTTCTTGAAGAACGTGTCCTGGGACTCAGTCAGGCAAGGCTCATGCATTGTAGCTGGAGAAGGGGCTGGCCTGGTGCTGAACGGGGAGCATGAAAGATAGAACACAGGATCTAAAGGATATGGCATTAGGTGGCAGAGAGTGGTTCAAGCCAGCAGGTGGCATCTGAGGGGCTGACATGAGTTATGGGGTGTTTCGGCAGGCAGGTGGAGCATGGTTGAGTTCAGACATGGTTTAGGCAAGTTTATCAGCAGGAGCAGGAAGGAGAGCAGGGAGGTGGTAGTCAGGAACAGAACAGCTGTGGAAGCAGATCAATCCTGGAGACTGTGAGACGCCAACATTCTAATACAATGTCAAAACAACTAAGAGAAGTACTGGGCTAGAGGTCTTTGTGTGTCTCGCTTCACATGTAGTGTACATCATTCACTCATTCAATAATGTTTGTTAAAGCTGGGTGGTAGTGTGCACCTGTAATTCCAGTACTTGGGTGGCTGAGACAGGAGGGTCACAGGTTCAAGGCCAGCCTCAGCAATTTAGCGAGACCCTCAGCAACTTAGTGAGACCCTGTTTCAAAATAAAAAATAAAATAGGGCTGGGGGTGTGGCTTGGAGGTAGAATGACCCTGGGTTCAGTCCCCAGTGTCTGTCTGTCTGTCTGTCTGTCTGTCTCTCTCTCTCACGCACACACACACACACTCAACACCATGGACTGGAAGGTAAGGAGCATTGTGGGAGCGAGCCCAGAAGTGGGACCGCTCACCTAGTTCTGAGTGGTCAGGGCTTGGCGCAGAGATCATACATGTAATTGAGTAATTCTTGCTGTGGAAAGGACCGCAGAAGCTGAAATGGGACAGGGCCTGACAAGAGCTAAGGGAAGGCAGCAAGTATCTGTTGTGTTGCAACACGTCTACACATCTCTCCCAGTGGTGAGGAATTAGTAACTTGCTTTCTTTTACTTACATGTAATTTTCATGTTTTCAAAAATATTGTGAAAGAGATCCATTATGTACATATACGTTCTTCATACTCACATCTTTCACGGCCATTATGAGCCAGGCAAATATGCATCTTACAGACTAGAAAATTCCTGACGCTGACCACTCCCACTGCTGAGTATTCTGTCAAAACCCTGACCACTCTCGCTCTGTCTTGAAAGGGGGACGAATGCTTCCTATGAAAGTATTTGCTTTAGGACTTTTACAAGTTTGTGCCCTTTGAAAAAATACTTATATTCAACACTTGACTTCAAGTGCCTAACTGCTGTTGAGGCAATAAACCTGTGTAATAGCCAGGAAACTTTTAAAGCACAAGCGGGGAGTGTTGTCTTACCACATATTAAAATGAATTTTGAAACCACATGAAGTAAAATGCTTTGGTAGTGGCTTCAGAAGCAGTTCAGATCAGATGAGGAGATCAAGTGGAAAGTAATAGAATGTGTAGGAAAATATGTAAGAAAGTAGTGTTAGGAAGTAGAGACATTTCAAATCTGTGCCAAAACTATTGATTATTTAATCAATGGGGTTGAAATAACTGGAGAAAATGAAATTAAATTTCTATGTCACACCAGAATATATGTTATATAGACCAGAATTTTTTTTTGTGTGTGTGTGGTACTAGGGATTGAGCCCAGGGGTGTTCTTCCTCTGAGCTACACACCCAGCCCAGTCCTATTTCATTTTTCATTTTGAAACAGGGTCTCACTTAGTGACTGAGTGCCTCACTAAATTGCTGAGGCTGGCTGCAAACCTGCAATCCACCTGTCTCAGACTCTCAAGTACTGGGATTTACAGGTGTTCACCACCATGCCCGACTCAAAGTCAAAATTTGATGAGCAATTTGTGACAAGATAATCAAGAATAAATATTCTTAATATAAAGTCCTCTTTAAATAAAGAGAAAAGACACAACAATAGAAAAATGAACAAATGACAAATAACTTACAATAAACATGAAAAACTTTTTAGCCTTTCAGGCAATTAAAAATTCAAACTAAAAGAAGATAGTATTACTTCAACCAATACATTAACAAAAGACTCAAAAAAATCCAATCCCGAGTATGTCAAGGGTGTGAGGAAACAGACGCTATATATTACTGGTGGGAAAATCAAGTAGGACAAGCTTCCTGAAAAACCAGTCAACAATATGTGGCAAAAACTCTTATAGTCAGAAGAAAAATAAGTGCACTTCCATTCTGTAAAATAGAAGAGGCTAAACACATGTAATGCTTTTGAGAGTACATTGTTTTTCTTTTCCTCCTATTGTTCTCAAATCTTGCCTATTGACTTGTAAAAATTTGGCAGACCTAGAGACTCTTATTTAAAAGAAAAAAGGTCGACATACTTCTTCCTCAGTTGCTTGATAGGATTTCCTAGGAGGGAGCTTGCTGGATTAGAGTTGTTGAAACCAGGCATAAATGTTAAAGTATCGAGTATATATATATATTTTTTTTCCTGGAAGCCATATATAGAAATTCATATTTTGAACAATTAATGAAACTTGAACTGGAGATTAAAATATTTGATTAGACTTTTATAAAGATCACTCCAGTTACACATTTAAGTACATCTTTTTTTTTTTGGCGGTACTGGGGATTGAACCCAGGGGCATTCTACCTCCGGGCTATACCCCCAGCCCTATTTTTTTATTCTTTATTTTGAAACAGGGTCTCCCTAAGTTGCGGAGGGCCTCACTAAGTAGCTGAGGCTGGCTGCAAACCCAGATCCTCCAGTCTCAGCCTCCCAAGTACTGGGATTACAAGCGTGCACCACCATGCCCGGCTTTCAAGTACATCTTGATGGCAACTTAATTCTGGAGTGATAGTATTAACAAAACATAAGCTGATTGCCAAAAGGGACACATTTATCTCCTTTTTGAGTGTGTGTGTGGTACTGGGGATTGAACCCAGGGGCCTTCTACTTCCGAGCTACACCTCCAGCCCTATTTTTTAGTTTTTTATTTTGAAACAGGGTCTTGTTAGGTTGATGAGCATCTCACTACTTGCTGAGGCTGTCCTTGAACCTGTGATCCTCCTGTTTCAGCCTCCCAAGTATTGGGATTACCAGATCATGAGAGTGAGGACCAAGGGGCAAGAGTGGTAAAATGGGATACACAGGCCAGGAGCTCCTTGTTTGGATCACTGCCTAGCATTCAACTGCTCAGGCACATTAAGGCTAAACTGATTCAGGAAAGGGTTCAAAGGTTCGAGTTTTGAGCTATCTGCCCACTTCATGAATTACCCTGAAAAAATTTGTTTTACTATAACATTTGTAGATATTGATAGATGCTAAGAGAGGATAGACTCCAATCCCTTTTTATGAGAGATGATGAAGATGAGACTCAGAAAGTTCAACTTTCTTAAAGACACGTGCCTTGTAATTCTGATACGTGGATTCCCAGACAAGCCACAGCGTCGTGCTGCATCTCTTCCTAGACTTCTGGATCCCACCCGTCTTGGTTATACCCCAGGATGCCTGTTGTGTAAAAGCTCATCAGCTCTGTCTTGTCGTGCTTCTGTACCACTAGGTGCCATCTGTCCTGCCCCTCATTCGGGGGGATGGAGAGAGGCTATTGCTCACCTGAGCCCCGGTTAGGGTGGTGTCGGGGGTGAATGTGTCCTGTGAGGGAGATTCATGATTCCCAGTTGCTTGCTGCGCCAAGAGCAGGCACATTTGGTGAACAAATTTGGTAGGGAGCAGAGATGGGAGTGAAATCTACTCCCTCATGACCTGTGGGCTCTCGTTCTTCTGCTTCTTTCGGAGTGAGCCCTCTTTTGGAAGGAGCCTCTCCTGTAAGGTCACCCAGAGTGAAGCCAGGCACTGGCTTTTGGAGCCAGCATTTGGAGCCAAGCAGGCCATTTAGATCATCTTTGTTGTTTGGTCCTGCAAAGAATGTGCCAAGATGAATAGTGGTGCTTTATCACTTTGGTTGCTCTTCCAAGTGTTCTTTCTTGTACATTGGGCACAAGTGAATGAGACCTCTACTTTTCTCATACCCACAGATAAAGAAGGGTGAGCCCGAGTCCATATGTAATTCTGTCAATCACAATGGAAGTTCAAATGGTGGCGACAGCTGTGCTTTCTTCTGAATTTCCATTTGGTGATTTTTACACCAAGTACAGTAGCCCTCCTTTATCTGTGGTTTTGCTTTCTGTGATTCCAGATAGTTGAGGTCAACTGTGATATGAAAATGTTAGATAGAAAATTCCAGAGCCAGGTGTGGTGGTTCATGCCTGTAATTCCAGTACTTGGGAGGCTGAGACAGGAGGATCACAGGTTCAAGGCCAGCCTCAGCAACTTAGTGAGACCCTCAGCAACTTAACAAAATAAAAAATAAAAAGGGCTGGGGGTGTAGATCAGAAGTAGAACATCCTGGGTTCAATCCCTAGTATAAAAAAAAAATCCAGAAGTTTTAAATTATGCCCCATTCTGAGTAGTGTAATGAAATCTTGCAGTGCCCAGCTCTGCCCTGTGTAGGATGTGAAGCATCCCTTTGTCCAGCAGAGCCAAGGTGTACATGCTTCCTGCCCATCAATCACTCAGTGGCCATCATGGTTATCAGATAGACTGTCCTGGTGTCACAGCACTTGTGTGCAAGTAAACCCAAGTTGACCTGATAATGGCCCCAAGGAACAAGAGTGGTGATGCTGGCGATTAGGTTATACCAAAGAGAAACCATAAAGTGCTTCCATTAAGTGAAAAGGTAAGAAAGAAAGAGAGAGAATTATTCTATTTTATTATTAGTTATTGTTATTAATCTCTTATTACTCTTAATTTATAAATTAAACTTTATCATAGGTATGTATAGGAAAAAACATATACATACTATTAGCAGTTTCAGGCTTCAGAGGAAACCTGTTCCTCCCTTGAATAAGGGGGCTATTCTAATTTAACTAACAATGCATTGTTACGCAAGCTCATCATGTTGTCCATTTATAGCCCCCTTTGCTTTAAACGGTTCATTCAATAATATGCTCATGTCCTTGTATTATCCCTTGTACTCTCATTATATAATCACATTGTGACTTGTGGGAATTCTGCTTTCTCCTTTGTCCCCCTCCTTCAGCTTCTCTGATAGGCTGTTTATCAGCTTCCACACATTCTTGGGCTCATTTCTTTCTTTCTTTAATTTTTTTTGTAGAAAAATTATGGTTGTTTAGATTGCCCTAGAAATGGAATTTTTTCCCTCACTTTTTAATTTTTTATTTGTGCATTGTAATCGTACATCTTGTTGAAGCTCAGGGTGATAGAGGCATACATGCACACATCATTCATTGAGCCCTCCCCCAGTTACCGCCCTGTTCCTCTCCCCTTCTTCCTGCGCTCAGCACAGTGATTGGCTTTGATGTTTGTGAATGCAAATCATGTCCATTGAGGTGTCTCCCTCTTCCCCCTCCCATCTCCCTCAGTTAGGTTGCCTTCTTCACTCATCTCGGGTGTCTCCTCCTTTGTCTGGAGTCCCTCCTACGTCCCAATTTCTCCCTAGCTCTCCCTAGCTTCCACATATGACAGAGAACATCCGACTTTTCACTTTTTGTGACTGACTAATCTCACTTAGCATAATGTTCTCCAGTTCCATCCATTTCCCTGCAAATGACATAATTTTGTTCCTCTTTATGGCTAAGTAGAATTCCATTGTGTATATATCCCATTGTTTTGTAATCCATTCATCTGTTGATGGACATCTTGGCTGGTTCCATAGTTTGGCAATTGTGAATTGTGCAGCTATAAACATAGATATGCATGCATTACTCTGGTAGTTTGGTTTCCATTCTTTTGGGCAGATACCCAGGGGCAGTATAGCTGGGTCATGTGGTAGGTTCATTCCCATTCTTCTGAGGATCCTCCACACTGTTTTCCAAAGTGGTTGCACTAATTTGCAATTGGGCTCATTTCTTATCTCCTTTCCCTTATCTTCTTTTCAGAACTCTCTGTTGTTTCTTCTGTTTCAGCCAATCTTAAAGCATCATCGGTCAACATTAATATACATATGAAAGGAATACAAATCAAGATAATTAAAAAAGGAACTTAATGTTACAAAGTTTTTAATTACCCATGAAAATTTCTTATTAACAACTAACATTTAAACTCAAGATTCGTTATGAATTTCCAGTTAAAACTCTTAACCCCAATCATTCTCTGGAAATAACTACCTTGGAGGAAGGACCTGTCATTTCTTCTAGATTACTGTACAATAGAGCAGAGTTTGAAGAGCAAATTACCTTTCAATGTGGGGGTCAGACCAGACACCTGGGGATAGGAAGATGATCTGACTTTACTTTCTTGGGCATTAACATTTATTTTAGTATTGCGGAATAGCGTCTACTATGCCAAGAGATTGGGAGAACGTGGTATGAATACAATTATTGTAAAAGGTGTTGAATATACTAAGAAAAGGTCAAAATTTTGGTTACATAAAGTCCTCAGCTAAATTCCAGATATTTTTCATGAGTACATTGAAGCAAGAGCTTAACTTTAAAAGGAGAACTATGAATGAATATTTTAAAAAGAAAATTATAAATGAGTATTCAAAATATGTACACGGACTAGGTTGGTCACTATTTTCTAAAATAGTCTTGAAAAGATTCTATATAATGTTGCTTTTTAATTTTCTTACTTAATTTCTTCACCAATGATGGTATATTGGTATATTCATTTAATTTGGTTCACAGCAAACTGAAGGTTATATTTAACCTATGTTGTGTGTAATTTGGACCTAATTACAGAAGTGATTATCTAGAAATTTTCCCAATATTCTTTAAAGTCCAGTTAAAGTGAATGACAAATTAGGGCTAATGAAACCAATAAAAGCCATGTATAAATTGTCATGTCAATATGACAGTCATTAATGTTAATTTTAATACAACCATTATAGCTCTTGACTTTAGAAACAAAATGAATGACAGAATAATAACAATCATAGTTATTTTTATTGAGTGCCTCCTACATACCTGGAACTGTGCTAAATGCTTTATGTGCAGGGGATAATAACTATTATAATTCCCATTTTTATAGATATAATCATGCTATTTTTTTTATTCTTCCTTAAGACATGCTCTAAAGTCTTGTCATCTCAAATTTGGGCTTGTCTGAAACTTAGATATCTAAATTTTAGAAATCAGGGTGCAAGCTCATGAAGTCATTTTTTCCTCAGATTTTCTAATATTTGATAGTTTTAATTTGTATACAGAACCCATCATAAAAATTTTAAAAAATTACACACAGAGATATTATCAAAGAGACAAAATGGAAGTTACATTCAGAGTCATTTTAACTTTTTAAATCTCAGAAAAGATGTTTTATTGTTTTAATAATAATATGTTATGAGCACTTGCTGGGCTGTCCTTCATAGGAATGGTGAGGAGGTGGACAGTGCCCAGCAACATAAACACAGGGACTCTGAGCTGATTTGGGGGGAGAATGAAGTTCACTCTGAGCCATCTGCTATTTTCGTGCCAGATTCCTCTTGCGAGTAGCTCAGGTTATAAAATACATTTTCCGTGTGCAAAGTTAACCACTCTTAGTGAGATCAAATCTTCAGTTTTTATCTACTTCTCTAGAACTTTTTGCACTGACTGGTCCAGGCTGTTTGTGATTTACAACTCAAACACTGATTTATACTAAAGATACATTTTATTGGAAAATTTTAATTATACTCAGTTTAAAATAGAAATCATTTAAATTTTGTCTGATAGTCTCCTCCTCATCATCATCATCCTCTTTCTCCTCCTCCTTCTTCTTCATAGTAGGGATTGAACCCGAGGGGCTTCTACTTCCAAGCTACACCCCCAGCCCTTTTTAAATTTTTTGTTTTGAAACAGTCTTGCTACGTTGCTGAGGGTCTTGCTAAATTGCTGAGGCTGGTTTTGAACCTGCAATCTTCCTGTCTCAGCTTCCCAAGTACTGGGATTACAGGAGTGGGCCACCATGCCTGGCTCATAGTGTCTTCTTTAAATAGCTAATGAATGCAGCAGTCTCATGGAAAGAGAAAGTCTTGTGCCTTTTCTGCCACCTTGTCACTTGTTGCCTCCTGAGCAATCTGCCTGGAAGAAAAAAGAACTAATATCTCAGTGGGACCCACAGATTTACAGAAAAGTTGGAAATACACCACAAAGGCTTTTGTTTTCTCTCTTCACCACTGGAGACTAAGTTTTTGACCTGACGGCTCATCATTTCTTTAGTGTGGATTACCTACAAACATATTCCTCCTCCTCCTCTTCTTCTTCTTTTGTATTTTTTGGTGCTGGAGATTGAACCCAGGGGCTACCTCCAAGCTACACTCTCAGACCGATTTTATTTTTTATTTGGAAAAAGGGTCTCGCTAAGCTGCTGACAGCCTCACTCAGTTGCGCTGAGGCTGGCTTCGAACCTGCGATCCTCCCATCTCAGGCTCCCAAGTACTGGGATTACCAGTGTGCGCCACCATGACTGGCCAAAGATCTTCTATATGACCACAACACAAGTGTCAAGATTAGGAGACGAACACTGATAAATTTCTGCCATCTAATCCTCAAAACCTATTCAAGTTTCCCCATTGTTCCAGCAATGCCTTCTGTAGCAAAATGACTTATTTCAGAATCACACAGTGCATTTAGTTGTGTCTTTTTATTTATTTTATTTTATTACTTTATTTTATTTTATTGTGGTACTGGAGATTGAACCCAGGGACATTCTACCTCTGAGCTACACCTCCAGCCCTATTTTATTTTATTTATTTGGAAACAGGGTCTCACTAAGTTGCATAGGGCCTCACTAAATTGCTGGGGCTGGCCACGAACCTGTGATCCTCCTGTCTCAGCCTCCCAAGTACTGGGATTACAAGTATGTGCCACCACGCCCGGCTTATTTCAGTCTGTAACATTTCCTTAGTCATTTTTGACATTTTACCAAATTACAGGTTATTTTGTACAATTCCCTTATTTTGGGTCTGTCTAATGTTTCCTCATGATTAGATTTAGGTTACTCTTATTTTTTTTCTTTTTAGTGGTACTGGTGGAACCCAGGGGCATTCTACCTCTGAGCTATACCCCAGCCATTTTTATTGATTTATTTTTTTGAAACAGGATCTCACTAAGTTGCTGAGGCAGGCATTGAACCTGTGACCCTTCTGTCTCAGCATCCCAAATACTGGGATTACAGGCACGCACCACCAATCCTGGCTAGGTTATTCATTTTTGGCAGAGCATTTGTCTTATTTTCAATGCCAAAAAGTGTTCTTTGATACTAGAAATATAACCTTGTTTGTTTGTTTGCTTGTGTGGTACTGGGGATTGAACCCAAGGGCTTTCTACCTCTGAGCTATACCCCCAGCCCTTTTCGTTTTTTGAAACAGGGTCTCGCTAGGTTGCTGAGAGTCTCACTACTAGCTGACACTGTCCTTGAACCTGCAATCTTCCTGTCTTAGCCTTCCAAGTACTGGGATTACAGGCGTGTGCACCACACCCAGCTTAGAAATATAACTTTATTGACACAAGACAGCCATATGCTCAATTTGGATTTCCATATATCCAACTTTAATGTCACTTATAACTTTATCCCTTATAACTTTGACATCATTTTTATCATAACTCAGCCTGTTGTGTAGCATAAATTGTGGCAGTAAGTCTCATCACTGACTGCCATGCTGATCTGGCTCTGGGTTTCTCAACCTCAACACAACTGACGATCTGGGCCAGGTAAGACTTTGTTTAGGGGGCTGTCCTGGAAAACTGACCTTCCATTTATCCCACCTCATGGTAAAACTCAGAGAACCACACCAAAGATGTCAACAAGCACACCTGTACACAGGTAAATACCAATCTAAGACTCCAAAACAGATTGGAAGAGATAGCATATGGCCAAATTCAGTCTCTAGGCTATATTTTTACTTTTCTTTTCTCTACAACTATTTCAATGTTTTCCTCCCTTTCTGGTCAAAGTGTGTACTCCTAAGGGGACAGAGTAAGGGCAAGAGAGTATAAAACATCCTCACACCTAGCAAGTGGAGCACCCGGGGAGGCTCTTGTGAGGCTGTCTGTGTGGGGCTGAAGACCAGGAAGGTTGGTGCAGTCTCTGGGAGCACCGCAGAGTGCTCGGCAGTCTTCCGCTCCCCATTTCCTGGGCCCTTAACTTCCATTCAGCAATCCTTTGCTTGCACTTACTGAGATTTCTCAATCATCCCTTTCAAATTTGGACGCTCTTGGATTGAAATTTTTCTGAACAACTTACACTGAGATGGGGAAAGCACCTGAGATTTGATTCATACCTATATCATATATGACTTTTGTCTATTATGAAATGTAATACAATGAGCCTAATTCTTCCATTTTAATTTTTAAAATAAAATTTTTATTTATTACTTTTCTATTACTAATGAAGAAGTTTCCTTTTCTTAAAATCCTGTTGAATATTGCTGGGTGTGGTGGCACATGCCTGAGGTCCCAGTACTTGGGAGGCTGAGACAGGAGGATCACAGGCTTGAGGCGAGCCTCGACAACTTAGCGAGACTCTCAGCAACTTATTGAGACTTTATTTCAAAATTTTAAAAAAAAGGCTGGGGGTGTATCTCAGAGGTAGAATGCCCCTGGGTTAAATCCATAGTACCAAAACCAAACCAAAACAAACAATAAAACACCAAACTATTGAATATTTAGTAATTTTCATTTGGATTTGGCTTTCATTATTCATTTGTTATATCATATATAGGCACTTTGGAGTATCAAAGCAAATGGTCCTTCTTCAGAGGTTGTCCATAAAGTCAACACACACACACACACACACACACACACACACACACACACACACACACACATCTTTTTAAATTTAGCTAGTTTGAAAGTACCCAGACCTCCTGATTTCATATCCAGACTTGATTGCCTGAGAAAGCCTGTGCTTTCCCAGGCCCACAGTCTGCCCTTCATAGTGTAGACTTTAAATAGAAAAGCAGGAAAATATTGAAATAGGGGACAAAAAAAGTAAAAAATATGGCCAAGAGGCTTTGAGATTTGGAAATGTGCTGTTTCTTTCAATCTTTATGAGGCTTAAGATGGGTTTTTAGAAGAAGTAAAATTTATGACATACTGTATATTATGTTTCCTTGACCAGTATATGTGTTGTAGGGATAATTTGATGCTTTTAGTTCTTTAAATATTTCTTCTTAAATAAATCCATTCAGTCCATTAACCATAGTTAATGTTTTCCCACTGGTTTGTACATGTCATGGCTAAAGACCAGTGTAGACTAATGGGGAAGGAGGAAGAAAAATGAGTACATTCATGAATTATTCTCTGTTCTCACTTTAGACAAGTTAATTTTCCTTAAATTATCAGGTTCTGTTTTAATCATAGGCTATTTGTGGTTATCAAGAAATAAATGCCTGTATGTTTGGCCTTTACAGTCCTACATTTCATCCTAAAAGCCAAATTCAATTAGTCCTATAACACCCTATCAGAAAACATTCACTGCAGGAATCAAAATTTAAAAAATAGACAATTATTAAATTACAAAATTGTTCTCCCAATGAATATTGAACTAAGACTTTAGGAAAACTCTTCTGTTAACATTCAAACAATACTGTATTAAGAGGATAACTCTTATTTCCAGAGTAATCATATTAGAATTTTTTATTTTTTATGTTAGAAATTAAAGAACACTTATGTCATAGCAGTAATTCAAACTTAACACCTTGAGTAGCCACAAAAAAAGAAGACCCACCTAAGATTACCTTTCATCCTGTAAGATCAAGGGTAAAGGATTATACTCCTATGGTGTGATCTGCAATATGTGGATTCTCTAGTACCATGAATGTAAGGAAGAAACTGTTTAGGTCTTATAAAGACTGTTGTTTCATTGATTTTTAAAGCAATGCTGTTTATAGCATTTTATTATAACTTCATTGTTATTATTTTCCACATTTATGACATATAAAATATTTTGTACATTAAAATCATTTTAAATTACCTTAGTAATAAATTCTCCTCATTAAAAAATATAACTACAGATCATATTGAAATAAGCACTCTCCACTGCCCCTGTTCTTAGTCTTCTCTTGAGAAATAGTCACTATTAACAATGTATATACTTCTGGACTTTTCCATAGCATTACCCATAGAAAAGATATCTATATGTATATGTATTTCAAAATAAATAATGTAGCTGGGCACAGTGGTGCATGCCTAAAATCCCAGTACTTGGGAGGCTGAGACAAGAGGATTGCAGGTTAAAGGCCAGCTTCAGCAACTTAACAAAACCCTCAGCAGCTTAGTGAGACCCTGTTTGAAAATAAAAAAATAAAAGGGGTTGGGGGTTTAGTTCAGAGGTAGAAAGCCCCTGTGTTCCATCTCCAGTGCCACAAATATAAATAAATAATAAAATGAGATAAATCATGTGTACATTTATTATGTGTACATTCATACACGCACACATCACTCGGTGTGTTTCCCTCCTCATTCCACCGTGCCCCTTCCTCTCCCTCCCCGCACACGTTAGTAAGGGTGGTAGTGATACCTTCATGAACATAACATTATTAGCTCTGTTTTCTTCCTCAGTCCTCCTTTTCCCCTCCCACCTCCATCCCTGATGCCCTTCCACTATTCTACTGGTCTCTCTCCTCATTTATCTGAAGTCCTGTTTCTTTCCTATTTTCTCTCCAGCTTCCACATACAACCCTTGACTTTCTGAGACTGACTGATCTCAGTTCGCATGATATTCTCTAGTTCCATCCATTTTTTGCAAATGACATGATTTTGTTCTTCTTTATGGCTGAGTAAAACTCCATTGTGTGTATATACGACATTTTCTTTATTCATTCGTCTGTTGACACCTAGGTTGGTTCTATAAATTGGCTACATAGATATGTATTTTAGTTACACATATAAACACACATACATATTTATACTTTCAGCAAACATATTAGGTTGGTTCTATGAGTGTTCCCCATTTTATAGACAAGGAAACTGAGGCACAGAAATATCAAGTAACTTGCCCAACAACACACAATCAAGAAGTAGTGGACAAGAAATCAAACTCAGGAGACTAGATGTAGAGTCTATGATCTTCATTTTGCTTTTTGTGAAATTCTTATTTATATATGAATTTGTTTCTGGATTCTTCTGTTTATTCAAGCTACTCATATATTGTTGCATTAATATCTCATGGTTCTAATTACAATAAACATATAATTTATGTTTGATATCTGTTAGGACAAGTTCCTTTTCCTTGTCTCACTTTTTTGAAAAATAACTTTAGTTACCATTGTTCATCTAATGTATAAAAGTTTTAGAATTTCATGAAAAATCATTTGCATTTTTTTTTTGCAGTACCGGGGATTGAACGCAGGGGCGTTCTACCTCCGCGCTACACCCCCGGCCCTATTTTTTATACTTTATTTTGAAATCGGGTCTCACGAAGTTGTGGAGGGCCTCACTAAGGAGAGAGAGAGACAGAGAGAGAGAGAGAGAGAGAGGGAGAGAGAGAGCGAGAGAGCTGAGGCTGGCCGCGAACTTGGATCCTCCGGTCTCCACCTCCCAAAGTACTGGGATTACAAGCGTGCGCCACCACGCCCGGCTCCATTTGCATTTTAATAGAAATGCATCAGAATTATATTTTTAATTTGAGGAAAAATCTACATTTTAAAAATATTGAGGCTTTTTTTATTTCATGGCACTAGGGATTGAACCCAGGGCACTCTACCACTGAGCTACACTCCCAGCTCTTTTCATTTTTATTGTGAGACAGGGTCTCACACTAAGTTGCCTAGGCTGGCCTTGAACCTGTGATCCTGTTTCAGCCTCTCTACTACTGGGATTATAGGCATGCACCACCACATTTGGCAAAAATATTGAAGTTTTCAGTCTATGAATGTGGTATATTTCTTCCCTATTCAAGCCATTTTAAGTTTTTTCAATTAGGTTATGTAATTTTTCCCATAGAGTCCTGATTTATTTTTATTGATCTTATAACTATGGACCTTATTATTTTTGTTACAATAGGGAATATGATTTTCCCCCCAATTAAATTTCTTCTGTGTGCATGGTACTGGTGATTGAACCCATGGTGTTCTACCTCTGAGCTACACCCCCAGTCCTATTTTATTTTTTATTTTGAAACAGGATCTCACCAAGTTGCTGAGTTCCTCACTAAGTTGCTGAGGCTGACCTCGAACCTGCGATCTTCCTATCTCAGCCTCCCAAATACTGGGATTACAAGAATGTGCCACCACTCCTGGCTCCCAATTACATTTTAAACACAATTGATATCAATGTATAGGAAAGTTGATTTTTATGTTAACTTTGTATCTTGCCATACTGTTTAACTCTTTTCTTGGTTATAGTATCTTTTCATTTGATTATCTTGAATTTTCTAGACAAATGATCATATCCTCTCTAAATAATAGCAGTTTACTATTATTTGCTGCTGAAATTATTTTTCTCTTAAATTATATGACCAACCCTGGGTTCAATCCTAAGTATATAAAAAAAGGCATAGCTTCACTTGAGCCTCACTTGACCTACTGAATTGGTGTCTCAAGATACAACTTGGGAATTTGTATCTTAAACACTCCTACTTCCTTTATGGTCCTTTCAGCACCACTAACCTAAAAAATAAATTCATATATTCTCAAAAAAAAATTTTATGACCAAGTAAGCAAGTTACATTGGTTGTTCACTCTTTTTTTTTTTTTTTTTTTGCGATACCGGGGATTGAACCAGGGGCGTTCTACCTCCGCACTACACCCCCAGCCCTATTTTTTTATACTTTATTTTGAAACCGGGTCTCACAAAGTTGTGGAGGGCCTCACTGAGTAGAGAGAGAGAGAGAGAGACACGGAGAGAGAGAGAGAGAGAGAGAGAGAGAGCTGAGGATGGCCCCGAACCCGGATCCTCCGGTCTCTGCCTCCCAAAGTACTGGGATTACAAGCGTGTGCCACCACGCCTGGCTGGTTGTTCACTCTTAAAAATCTATCTTTGCATTCCTGGTATAAAATATACCAGATAATAATGCATGCTTCCTTTAATTGATTGCTGAACTTAAATCTCTAATATTTTATTTAGCTACTTGTACCCATGTTTATTAGATTGTCTTATGATTTATCCTTATGCAGTCTTGTTTGAAATTTTTAGAAAGGTTATGATGCATACATAAAAGATTTGGTAGTTTCTTATATTTTTCCATGCTTGTTTGTTTAAAATACAAATTTCTTGTTTTTTAAAAGCTTGGTAAGTGATGCATACAAATTTGTGGACATGATGATTTTTTTTTGCCAGGGCAGGGGGAACATATGTATTTGAATGTACTTCCAAGTTTTTTGTTCCTTAGTAGGATTCATTTAATTTTCTTCTATTTTTTTCAGATGGTGTAAAAATTGCAAATTGCATTTGTGTTTTTCTAGTAGTTGTGATTCCATTTTTAGTACATATAACTAAATTTATTTCACATTAATAACCAGAATTCATCATTTTATCTCTATATTTGTTGAACAAAAGCAAACTCTTCATATGCTTCAATTTTACTTGAAACATTTCCACCCATCTTTATTCCCTTTCATGTTAACATAATTTGGAATTTTAGTTCATTATTATTCTAAAATTACTATCATTGTTGTTTAAAAAACAACGACATTTATTTAGGATTAATAATGTAATTTAGTGGATTTTTGGGTTCACCATTGCTTCTCAGAGCTTTCTTATTGCTGCCACATTCATTTTTATATTGGCTGGTGTAATTATATCAGAGTTGCTATAGGTGGTAAACTTTTGATTCCTTAGTGTTTCATCTTCATACTTAAATAATACTTGGGTAGGGTATAAAATTATAGGTTTGACACTTTTTTTCTTGCTCTTTGGTCTCATTCATGTATTATCAAGTAAATTCCATAGACCATTTTTTTCTTCCCCAAAGAGTTTAGTATATTTTCCTTTATTCTTGGTTCTCTGAAATGTTACTGTTGTATAACATCTATGTAATATGGGTTTTCATTTAAATTTATCTTACTTGGCACTTGGATAGTCCTTAAATTGTGACTAATGTAAACTAATGTATATATTATCTATTATTCCCTCTGGTATTTCTTTTAGTAACTTCAGTTAGATGGATAATGGAACATTTGGGTCTAATTACATGATTCTTAACTTTTATTCTATACTTTATATCCCCTCATTAGTTTTTATTGCATTCTAGAAGAAATTTTTGGCTTAATAGTATAGCTTGGCATTATTTTCTTTGTTTCCATTTTGTTATTTGATCTACTTATTCACTATTCTATTAAAAGGCTCAAATTTTAATAGCTATACTTTCAAATGGATTATTTTCTATGGATTTAGTATCTTCTCAAATATCTCTGTGGATTTGAATTATAATTATATAGTTATAGGCCTCTATATGAATTTTAATATAGTTTATAGAATCCTAAAGTCCTATTTTGACTTCTTTATTAATTTTGATTTCTCAGTGTATGTTCTTCTGTTTTCTTTCTGCTTAATGGCATGGACTGTCCTCCCATGTTCATCCTTATAGTTGAATTCCTTATTTGGTTATCTGTTCCCTGTGCTCCCATAGCCTGCTTAGAGAGAGGGGAGGATTTATGACTAAAACTTGTATTTAAGTCTGTTTTGAAGGGCATGGGGAGAGATGGTGGTGACACTGGACAGAGTGCCTCAGGGTTAGCGTCTGGGGGAAGGAGTTGTCTCGTTCCTCTGGGGTAGCTTAGGGCATTATTTCTCTGACCAAAGCTTCTACACCCATGGGCCTGACTGCAGGCAGCAGCTCTTAGACTCCAGTGTGGCCTAGGTTATTCTAGAGGGGATGTGCACAGTTCAAATTTGCTGGCTATTACTACTGCTGGCTTCTAATGACATTATCTGTTTTCCCAGCCTCCTTTTCTTCCTCTTGTCCTTAGTACCTGTTCCCAACAGTTTTGGCCCACTCTCCTATTCTGTGTGTGTGTGTGTGTGTGTGTGTGTGTGTGTGTGTGTGTGGTACTTGGGATTGAACCCATGGATGTTCTACCTCTGAGCTATACCCCCAGCCATTTTTAATTTTTATTTTGAAACAGGGTGTTGCTAAGTTGCTGAGGGTCTCACTAAGTTGCTGAGGGTCTCACTAAGTTGCTGAGGCTGGGCTCAAATCTGTGATCCTCCTGTCTCAGCCTCCCAAGTACTGGGATTACAGGCATGCTCCAACACACCCAGCTTTCTATTCTTTTTTCAAGCTGTGGTTTTAAATCTGTGTTCTAATACCATCTGCTTTCTGTCTTCCAGTGTCTTCTCAAAGTTATGGACATCCAAAGCCTGATACTGTTTCCCAGTTTTATGGATTAAATAAGTCTTTTCTAAAATTTTAATAGACTGGGTGTGATGGTACATGCCTATAATCTCAGTACTTGGGAGGTTGAGACAGGAAGATTGCAGGTTTGAGGATAGCCTTAGCAAGTAGCAAGACTCAGCAACCTAGTGAGACCCTGTTTCAAAAAAAGCAAAAAAAATTTTTTAAAAGCCTGGGGGTATAGCTCAGAAGTAGAATGCCTCTGGGTTCAATCCCCAGTCACCCCCCCCCCACACACACACAAAATTTAAATGGTTTGCAGTGGGAAGAGGAGGCTACAGTTTATTTTCATGCTATCACCTTGAGGTAGAAACCAGAGTATAATCTTCAAACTTTTGGTTTTGAAATGAGCTTGACAGAGCAGTTTGTGGGATGGCCACTGTGGCTGCATTCGTGCCCTGGATAAGGCCTTAGCTGCGGAGGTAGGTGGGAGCTGGAATCGAGCTCCGTTTCTCACACACTGTGTCCTGGCAAAGGAAAGTAGCTGCCAGGCAGGAGGGACCCTTTTTATCCCCTAATTTATACAGGATGTACAGTAGCCTTCCTCATTGGAGGTTTAAATTACGTTATGTATGATCATGGTCCCACAGGTATATACGTATTTAAAACTCATCAAGTTATTGTTTTAAATATACAGTTTATTGTACATCAATTATACCTCAGTATGGCTGAGAAGTAAAGTGAAAGAAAGTAAAAGAAGTTACATTATGCATGTAGTGAAATATGAGAAATGTGCTACTGGACTCTGAAAATGACAGATTTTATAAATTTATTTATAAAATTTATTTAACTTTTGTGATAGCACAAAAGTCTTACCTTAGCTGACAAAAGAGCAACGATTCTGAGAGAAGATGCTTTCGTGAACCACAGAGAGGTTAGTTAACAGGAAAGAGTAACCAGCTGTTGATCACGCTTTCTGAGAAAAAAGTGCTGGGGTTAAGAGTTTGCCTTTGACCTTAGAGAAAGCCCTAGTAGAGGAAGAGGAACAGACCGGAGCTGTGCCGCCCAGCACAGCGATCCCTAGTCACACGTGGCTTTTAAATTTAAATTAATTAAACTCCGGTTGATAATGGAGAACCCTCAGCGGAACAAGGGAAGTAGTACAAGGGAAGGGGGAGGGCAAGAAAGAAGTGAATTAATGGAATTACTATCATAAACAATATGTACATGTGAAAATATACCAACACCATTCTTGGTACTTCATACGGGTGGGGGGAGGCGGGGGGGCACTAAGAGCTGTGTGCATGTATGTTAACATCAAATAGATATTCATTGCAATGTAAGACTCCAATGCACCAATAAAAGCACGTAAAAAAAGAAAATAAATAAATAAATTTAAATTAATTAACATAACATAAAATAAAAATTCAGTTCTTTGGTCACACTAGCCACATTCCAGTTGCTCACTGACTGGGTGGCCGGTGGCTGGTCTTCTGGACAGCACAGGTACAGGTCACTTCTGTCCTCACGGGAAACTCGATTGGAGCTTGTTGGCCTAGATGATCTCTCAACTGAGGCCTCTTACATCCCAATAGTTCTGTCTCTGTAGATTACTACATCAAATCTTCTCCCAAATTTTAATGGAGAGATGGAGTATAGACACATATGAGTATAGAATAGGTACTTGATAAAATAGTTAATGAATGGATGCAGAAATGAAGACTAGTAGTGAAGTCCCACATTAACTTTGATAGACTACTGCATTCCTCCATTCATTCATTTATTTGACAAATATTTATCAGTTACCTATCATTTGCCAGGTATAGCTTAGGTGTTTAGGGTTAATCAGTAAAGAGACAAAAATGACTTCCCCTGTGGAACTTACCTGCCTGGGGTGGAGGGATATTGTAAATAATAAGCATAATAATTAAGTAAATCCTATCACAAGTTTTAAGGTGATACATGCTAAGACAAACAAAATGTAAAGCAAGATAAGAGGAATCAGGAGTGTTGGCATAGGTAGGGTAATGAAGAATGTGTGTGTGTGTGTGTGTGTGTGTGTGTGTGTGTGTTACTGGGGATTGAACCGAGGGTTATTATACCTTTGAGCTACCCCCCTAGCTATCCCTTTAAATTTGTTTTGTTTCGAAACAGGGTCTCGTGAAGTTGCTGAGTCTCGCTAAGTTGCTGATGCTGGTCTTGAACCTGTGATCCTCCTGTCTCAGCCTCCCAGGTACTGGGATTACAGACGCGGGGTACCACGCCTGGCTGAAGACTATATTCTAATAGTGTAATCAGATTATACTTTATGGAGGTGACGTTTGAGTAAAGACTTGAAGGAGGTGCACAATGTGCTATGTCAATGTGTGAGCAGAGTGGTTTGTGCAGAGGGAACAGCCTGGGCAGACAGGCCTAAGCCAGGGCCATGCTAGTCTGCTGGAAGGACAGCACAGTGGCTGTGGGGCTGGAACAGAGTGAGCAAAAGTGGGAGGGTCATTGCAGAAGAGGTCTGAGAGGTAGCAGATGGGAAGGTCAAATAGAGGCGTGTAGGCTATTACAAGAATGGCTTTTCCTCAGAAAGGGTCTGCAACAGAGAAGGAACATAATCTAACTTAGGTTTTAAATAACTCAGTATAGCTGGGCGTGGTGGCACACCCTTGTAATCCCAGTACTTGGGAGGCTGAGACAGGAGGATCACAGTTTCACGGCCAGCCTCAGCTACTTAGTGAGGCCCTCTGCAACTTAGTGAGACCCTGTTTCAAAATAAAAAATAAAATAGGGCTGGAG
>PVJS01032090.1:0-22990 GCA_004027185.1 Glis glis | reverse complement strand
AGAGAGAGAGACAGGGAGAGAGAGAGAGAGAGAGAGAGAGAGCTGAGGCTGGCCGGGAATCCGGATCCTCTGGTCTCCGCCTCCCAAAGTACTGGGATTACAAGCATGCACCACCACGCCCGGCTTGTGTGCAAGGTTTCTAAGAGATATTTGCACATATTCATAGCAGCATTACTCACAATAGCTAAAATGTAGAAACATCCCAAGTGCCCTTATGATGTTTACAGCAATAGTATAATTAAGCCTTACAAAGAAAAAAAATTGACATGTGGTCCAACATGTAGAAGCCTGGAGGACATTATGCTACGTGAAATAAACTAGTAACAAAAGGACAAATTCAGTATGTCTTCACGTATATGAGGTCTCTAGAATAGCCAAAATAGAGACAGAAAGTAGATTTGTTGTGGCCAGGGGCTGGAGGAAGGTGGAATGGGAGTTGTTTAATATAGTCAGAGATTTGGTGTTATCAGATAAAAAGAGTTCTGCAGATAGATGGTAGCAAGAGTTGCATAACATTATGAATGCATTTAATAGCATTCAAATGCATACATAAAATAGTTAAGATAGTAAATTTTATATCATGTGTATTATATCACAACAAAAACGGGGAGAAATGTAATCAGATAGAGTCAGTTGAAGGAACGGAGAAGAAACTGATCAGGGAAGTTGAAGTGAAAGAAATAATAAAGAGGCCTTATAAGCAAGGAGAGGAAAATTTGGGATAAATGCCAGATGATCTAAATCATATTAGAAATCAAAGATTTGACATTACTCTCCTGACACAAATATTGATGTCTCTAGGGGTAAGAAGGAGGGGAGTTTCTATATCTCCTGGTATCATAGTTAACACGCAGAGTTGTTTAACGAGATTTACATGCAAAATTCTTGAATGATAGTAAATTGATGGCTATATGAATGCATAATACTCTTAGTTAATGAAGTAATATTTTAACCAACCAATAGCTGAGGAAGTATGTGACTTCAAGTGAGTTTGTTAACTTCACAAGTAATCAAATCTGAAAGATTGTTACAGCAATGATAATTTTTTTAAAAATCAAAAAATGAGTGGAATAAGCAAAATAACTGGAACTGAGATGAGAATCTCAGTGGCACCTGATTAACTGCCAGGAAATGACTGATTTTCCAGTAATCAAAATGAAAAGGGCAATCAGGTGAGTTTATAATATATACCACCCCAGGTTTTGTGATGTGCGTTATTCGCAATTTAGCTTTCTTGTGGATTAATTAGTAATGTGAACACTCAGCATATATTAATTGTCTACAAGTCAGAGATTACAAACTTTCTACAGTTTCAAGGGATCTCAATACTGCTTGAGAGATGACACAACATGGTGATCTTTTAAAATAGTACACCTGTTATAAGAAGAGGCTGTCAGAAGCAGTGATTACAATAGAGCATTGGAAGCTGTCAGGTTCAGACCTGGAGGACATTACTATTAGAGGAAGTTAGGAGAAGAGTTCTTGAACTCTTCCCACCTCTCCTCCAGACAGAATGAAAAATACATAAGCAAATACTTAGCACAAATAAAATACTGAAGAAAATCTCCCCAACCCTAGGTGATGTCCCAGGCCACTGGATGGATGACTAGCCACAGTGGGGAGCCATCGAGGTCCCTTGAGGTGCCTGGTTGGTGCTAGGGGAGGGGGGCACTGTCCAAAAGCAGTCCACCTGTGAATCCAGTTTTCATAGCAAAGAGTACATTCACAATCTCTAAACTGTTTCAGAAAAGAAAGCAAATGACAAATTGTGTTCATCTAGACCCTATTGCCACATTTATCAGAAAGAGCAATATTTCTAGAAACAGCCTATATTTCCTCTTCTAAAGATGCAGAAATTCCTATTGTAGGCACAGAGATGGTGACCATTCTGTGGCAAATTGGCCCTACATAACCTCCTCAATTATCTTCTTAAAAGTGTCTGATGACCTAAAATTCATAATATTGGACCGAGTAAGGCCCATTTACAGCATTTACTGTTGTGAACTTGAACTTTTTCAATTAGAAAAATGATTTGTTAATCTTAGCAAGCCAAGTTCCAGTAACTTTAAATCTCTTCTGCGTGCAGACCTTGAATTTGGCCGTAAGATGTGGTTATCCCTTCAGTGATTGTTTTTCCTTTGTTTTTAAAATTTACTGGACAAGACAGAATGGACATTAATGTTATTATTATTAAAAACTCATTAGAAGCTGGGCTTGGTAGTGCACACCTGTAATTCTAGTACTTGGGAGGCTGAGATAGGAGGATCACAGGTTTGAAAATAGTCTCAGTAATTTAGTGAGACCCACAGCAATCTAGCTAGACCCTGCTTCAAAAACAAAAATAAAAAGGCCTGGGGGGTGTATCTCAGTGGTAGAATGCCCCTGGGTTCAATCCTCAGGACAAAAAAAAAAATCATTAGAACTATGTCTTGATTGAAAAACTCCCATTAAGAAAATTTTAATGTAAAACTTCTATTTACTGATTTTAATGCAAAATGTCAAAGAAAGAACTGAATTTGGGTTCAGGTCAACCCTTAGACTTGGAGTAAAAATCATTGATCATGCAGCATGAACAAAATGATTCCAGGCATCATTGTCAAACTGGGCTTATGTAACTTATCACATAATTTTTTGAGCTGTGTTATCATTAGACTATCGTTCCTTGTTCACCTCATCAAGGGTGATAATTAGAAACAACTAATTCTAGGATGGCTTTTGCACACACCGCCTTTTCTCTTCATCTTGCTAGTTGGATTGCCAGGATGCCACTGTGGATTCGGTTCAGCCTCTGGGACATTAATATTAAGGGTTCCTCATGTTGGCACATGAATAAGCAGAATGTGCCCTCTGACCCACGACTCCAGAGGATGTGTTGGCACCAACACAAGTGGCTCTCAGAGCCGTGTTTTTAGGGTGACAGAAGCTGCCACAGCAGGAGTGCCAACATAAAGAGACTGATGAGCTGCCCTTCATGCCCTGATGTTGGCTAGAGGGCCCTTTCTGTCTGAAATAGAAACTTCTGTAGGATAGGCTGTTCCCATGTGAGGTCTTCAAAAGTCAGAATGCAACCAAAACATGACCGAGTAAGCAAAACATTGCTTAGCTAGATAGATACCTTTATTAACATTTCTTTTAGGTTGCATAGAAAATGAAATTAATAAATAACATATGTCTCTTTCTAATATGTCTGTTTATATGTATATATGTATACATACACATACGCACACCAGCCAAACACTGACCAGTTGCTCTTTTATTATCCCATATTTTAAAATTTATTTATAGCAAATTGTTTATCCATTTGGCTGTAAGAAGAACTTTCATAAAAATGTGCATCTGACCATAACATGGCTCATGCTGCATTTTTGTTCAAAAACTACCCCCCCAAACTCTTTTTTCTTAATATTTAATGTTATATGTTTTAAAAAGAGAATCCATAATTATCTTCTACATGCCCAAGAGATCTATTATTAAAGTTGCCAAGCAATTATTGATTGTTGAAGCAGTTCTTAACTTTTAAATAAAGCCTGCCATTTAACTTCAATAAAGAATTTAGGTTTAACTTTCATTATAAAACATCCATGATCAACTCTTTGAAAATAGCATATAACGTTGGGTCGGCCTTCATCACGTCTGTGATTTGATTCAGTGAACTGTGACCGTAAACTTCAAAGGCACACAGAAAACTTGGAGGCAG
Organism: Glis glis; assembly: GCA_004027185.1. NCBI lineage: Eukaryota > Metazoa > Chordata > Mammalia > Rodentia > Gliridae > Glis > Glis glis. The sequence continues at coordinate 19,293 of PVJS01032090.1, read as the reverse complement.
TTCAACAGATAGCAGTGGAATCAAGGTTTTAGAGCTGGAAGGGACACATGGATCGATACAATTCCCTCCTGCACAGAGAAGAAACAGATGGAAGAAAGATCGGAAAGACAGAAAATAAAATAAAAAAAGAATTATTTTTTGCGTTGAAAGAGGCAAAAGTGTGCCTCTCAATGACAAATATGTAGATTTTAAAAAAAACAGAGTATAAGGGTATAGTTTTAGTCAAAATTCTCACTGCTGTGACCCAGATATGACCCAAATGCCTGACACACAAAACTTAGAGGAAGAAGAATTTTTTTTTATCACTTTTCTGGACATTTCAGCCCATGTTATACTGACTTCCAAGCAGGAGCCGGGCAAGGAGCAGAGAGTCGTGGCAAGGAGCAGAGAGAGAGAGGGAGAGAGCTTGTGTCAGGTCATGGGGGTGGGGAACAGAAGGGAGCTGCTGCCCCAGCCAGCCCAGAAAAACACTGTCCCTGCCAACTCCTCCCTTCCCCAGGAAACAAGTCCCACCTCCAACATGGCTGTCTTATCTACCACATAAGGTCTGGAGGACATTTTAAATTCAAACCACAAATGCTACCTTTTCCACAACCTAACACATCACACACAAACACACACACTCACTCACGCATGATCACTCATAACAATAATATATACCCCTTCCTGTCCAGTGAAGATAGGAAAGGCATGCTAGGTTGTAAGTATATGAGCTGCTATGCAGAGTGTTTGAAGAATTTAAGCATTGAACTATTTACTTTTTCCTTGTAAAAAAATTCTATTTAATATTTGCCTAGCAGATTTTAGATTTCAAAGCACCTTTTTGTGTATCTCATTAAGTTAACGCAATAATCTGGTGAGATGAGTGTTAATAACCACATTTATCCTATGTGAAAACTAAAGGTAAAAGAAAATAATATTTCACAAATACCCCACAGTTAAATAGTGGTAGCATCACAAATCAGTTTAGATATTTTGATTTAAAATATTAGTACTTTCTTTATATTTGGCTAAATGAATATTTTTGTGGAAGTAGTAATGATGATTGAAAATGCTATGTTGGGAAATGCAGAACTCTTCCTTGACTTGGCTAAAAGCAGTAAATATGCAAACAGTCAGAAACTAGCCAGAAAAGGCCAGTCATCTAGGACTACTTTTCCTGGAAAGTCAGACAAAGGTTCTTTGGCCTCCCTTTGTGATTGTACCAGCCAAGTGACACAACAAGAAATATGCATAACCACACATGATTAAACTTGATTGGGTTTTAGAAAGGTTGCCTTACAAATGAATCATTAAAAATTCAGGTTTTCAAGTTGTAAAATTGAACTGTTTGGGGAAGTGTACCTTAGTGTATCCAGATAATTCTAGATAAATTAGTGGCCTCTGAGGAAGAAACCATGGGCTTGGGAACTGTCCAATTTATAATCAAATCGAGGTTTCACTTTTTATTCGTAGGTCCATTGCCTGTATTTATTATTATCTTCACTGAACATCAGTTACACCATCTGTAAATGGTGAACAATACCTAACCCAAGAGGTAGTGGGAAGCTCAAATGAGTTTGCTAGTGTAAAAAGCCTACTGCCAGCCCCGTTACAAGTGCCATTCTAAGATTTTGTGTAGTTAGGAGCCAGTCCTTAGTTTCGCAGGGATGGAGTAAATTTGAGTTAGAACTGGCATTAGAAACAGAGTTAGGGTTACTATTATTGTAGAAGATTTGGAAATCTTTGTCTTCCCTTCATAATAATTAGGACATGTGATTTTATATGTCTTTTGTAAGAGTCATATAAGATAAAATGTACATGCCTAAAACAGTTGACCAACATCAAAAAATATTTGCTTTGAATTTTGTAAAATTTGCTTCTTTACAGATACTGTCTAGCGCCACAAAACTACCATATTATAGCTTTCCCCTAGAATTCACTCTGTAAAAAATACAAAATATTTTTAAATAATTACTGTAGAATGATCCATAATATGTAAAATGAGTTTCTTTTAAATCTAACATATGAGAGAGTTATGATCCTCCCACACCTAAAAAAAAAATGTGGAAAATACTACTGCTTCATAGCTTTTTTATTATTCTTCAGGTACAATAAGCTATAAAATAACAAATTATAATAATTTGAACACAAATTACATAGATATTGAAAATAGCTTGAATTTGCATTATTTGCGTTTTATTTTTATTATTTAAAAATCTATGAATTTTAAGTGCTTTATGGCCATGTCACCAATGAGGGCAGGAATTGATATTTTTTGAGCATGCACTGTGAAAGAAATAGTCCTTACCTACAAGCATCCAATTCTCATTAGATCATGTGTTAGTGTCTGAAGTAATAAGCTGATTCAAAATTTAATTGAATGTCTCAAACATAATCTGTACATATATCTTGCTTCTCTAAGAAGCCTGGGTGGGTGTTCATGGTAGAATGGCAGCTCTCATCCAGGTCATCATTTCGGTCCAGTTCCTTCCAAATTTTGGCTCTACCAGCCCCAACTCCCTCATCAGCATTTGAGCCCAGTGAGGGGAAGGGAAAGCCTCACATCGAAGCTTTCCTGGCCTCCCCTGCAGGTGGCGCACAGCCCTTCCACTCCCATCCCACTGGCAAGAACTTAGTCACATGACCATGCCTAGTGCAAGAGATGCTGGGAAATGTTTCCCCCCACGTGTCCAAAAAAGAGTACCTTAGGCTCAGAGTGTTAAATAATTGGTGGTAATGACCAGGTTTTGAATTTGGGTTTATTTGATTCCAAAATTAGTGTTGCTTCTATCGCAAGCTGCTTCTCATATTTTTTTTTGGGGGGGGGTACCAGGGATTGAACCTAGGGGCGTTCTACCTTCGCGCTACACCCCCCGGCCCTATTTTTTATACTTTATTTTGAAACCGGGTCTCACGAAGTTGCGGAGGGCCTCACTAAGTAGAGAGAGAGAGAGAGCGCGCACGCGAGAGAGAGAGACAGGGAGAGAGAGAGAGAGAGAGCTGAGGCTGGCCGCGAACCCAGATCCTCCAGTCTCCACCTCCCAAAGTACTGGGATTACAAGCGTGCGCCACCACGCCCGGCTTGCTTTCATATTTTAAAAGATCCATGTTTCTATTACTCTTCAACTCAAAAGTCAATGTACATTTTCTCCTTTTTGATGCTACATTACTGAAGAAGCCATAATAAAAGATTCTCCTAAATGCAATATCTTCAGGTACAAAAGTGTGCATTGTGAGTTTTTACTTCAGTTTTGGTCTTCAAAATGTGCACTAGTGGGATGGGGACATACTCATCAACGTGTTTATCAAATATTAACCCGAGAGCTAAATATTAACCTAGGACCTAAAAGTCTATAGAGCTCCATCCTTCAGTCAGGAAAATTACAGCATGTGCTAAGAGCAGAAATGCAAATATTCTACATTAAAAAAATAGCAGAATCTTAACACTTAGCAGAAGGTATAATGCTGTGGGAGGGCTGGAAATGCCCTTCTCAGCTTTGCTTCAAGAGAGATTGCGGTGGGGAGCAAAGCATCGCTGACTGGCAGCCCAGCCAGCATCTCTCTGGGTCCCCAACTGTGTACATGAGGACACATTTCTCAGTCAGTGGTTGAGCACAGCAAGGGCACTTGTGAAAGCCCATCACTCCAGGTTGGCAGAACTGTCCTAATGAGAAACTCTGACTCAGGAACTCCCCGTCACCATGACCAGACTTTCTTGCAAGAGCACCAAAGTCTCTGACTCTTCCCCCAATTCTGCCTTCTTTCCTTGCTCATTTAACATGTAGGCCTGAAGTACAGCATGAGGCCTCGTCTACCTCTCCTGTTTGCTGCCCTGCATTCTCCTCAGTCATTTCTCCTACTGAAACTCTTGCTTGCCTAATTCTTCTGTAGAGCCTAGTTCTTAGAGGACCCAAATTGACACAAATACTAAGTTAAACTGTGAAGATGCTACTAAAAGTGCATTTATATATAAATACATACGTAAACAAACACAAGCATATATGTGTGTATACATGCACGCACACACGCGCGCGCACACACACACACACACACACACACACACACAGAGAGTGATATCTAACCCCCAAATCAAGATGTTTGAATCAGAAAACACAGAACATTCCCTCACTAAAGTCAGAAACAAAACAAGCATAACTACATTACTATAATGGTCATCACTTAGTGTTGTATATGAGGAATGAGAAAAAAACAAAACAAAATAAAAAGAATTACAGTTATAAAAATCTACAGGAAAGCAGTAGAACTATCAATTTTAGCTAACTTGACGTATACCTGAAAATATCAGTGAATAACAAATATACCATAAAGCATAAGAATGTTCATAAAATGGCATTAAAAAGAGTATTTTGATTTTGTATATACAAACAATAACTAGTTAGAATATATAATGAAAGGGAAGTTCCTGTATTCAAAAATTAGAATTATATAACACACAGTAATAAATCTAATAAAACGTGCAAATTTTACATAAAACAGCACAAAAACACCATTGACTGAAAAATAAAATTCAAGAGTATAATCGAAGGAAAGACACGCCATGTTCCTGGAGAGGAAGATTCAACATTATACAATAAAGAAAAAAATTCCTTCTTTGTAAGTGTATTTGTTTATTTGTCATTTACCTAATAAAATGCCAAATTCATGTTATTTAAAACTAGGCCAGTGGTTATAAAATGGAGAAACAAAGTGGTGAAGAAATATTTGGAAGAAAAAAGTGATGAAAATTACTAATCTTACTGGATATTAAAATATATTATAAGGCACAAGCGATAACAATAATATAGTATTGGTGCATAAGTAAACCATCAAACAAAATTCAGAATTTAGAAAATCTAGAAGAACCCCAGTATAAAAAAAGGGAACTGAATATTACTAATAGTTGTTTCTACCGTATGAAATCAGTGAGCAAAAAGAGACTCTTCAGCAAGCGGTCAGAATCCCTGGGTCTTAACTTGAAACAAACATAAAGTTGGGTCCCTGTGACACACAATAAACCATGATAAATTTCCAATGGTTAAAAATGTGTTTGTGTAATTATTAAGCCATAAGATTACTAGATGAAAACATGGCTGTTTTCCTCATAGTATTCAAGTGGACAAGTCTTCAGCTAAGACTCAAAACTAAAATGAAGAGTTAAATAAACTTACATAGCAATCAAAACTTGCTTCCTATAGAAAGTTCACCCTAAAGAAAAAATCCAGCTGACTGTAGCGGTCAGGTAATTGGGAAAAGTGGGGAGGAGATGGCTGAATTCCCCTCAAGGGTCTACCCTGGGTGGTTTAATCAATAAGAAGCCAACCAAAATCTAAAAAGGAAGATATGAAAAGACAGGGCATGAGAGAGAAAATACAAATGATCATTAAATGCATGAAAAGATATTCAGCCTTACATAAAACACAGGAAATACTAAATGAAATTTTATTCAAATAAAATTTTCTACAGATATTTGAGAGAAAAAAAGATCTGTACTTTGATAACTGAACTTGTCAGGAAGCTACCAGAAAATAGCTACTCCCACCCATGACTGAAGTACCTTAGTGTCATCCTTCATGACAATCTGGTCATGTCTTCACTGTCAAGTTGGACCCAACAATCACTTTCTGAGAATTCAGCTGCACAAACATGAAATGAGGTAAGGTATTCACTGAGGTATCTTTCCTGAGCAAACAACTCGAACGCTTGATAAATAGTGACGACTCCTCACAGTGCCATGTGATACAGCTTAAAGAAATGGAATAAAAATGAATTTCTTATTCAATACATTTTTATAACTTTTGATTTTGCATTCAAATGCTCTGATCATGTATTCAATGTCTTTATTCATAAGAGTACCACAGAAAGCAAAGGTTAAAATATATATTTCATTTTTTCCCCCAAAGTGTTGATTCAACAACTACACTGTGGCAAATGCCGCATCAGGTGACGGAGAATGAAAGATGACAGTCCCAGTACTTAGGGAGCATAGAGCTTAGTGAAAGAGCTGACAAGTACTCATGACCTAGATTTAAAACTTGAGTGATTGAGCAAAGGAAGCTGCAGTAGTAGAAACACAGAAGTCAAAAGGGAAAGGCATTTTAAGAAATAATGCAGTTGATAGGAGCTATTCTGCAGTCTGATGAAATGAAGGATTTATGCAAATTTCAAAACTTTGCCAGTGAGTGGATAAAAGACTGGTGTTGAGAAAGGATTCCAAAACTGGATTTTGAGTGTTCTTTGGAGGCTGAATATCTAGGAGAGAAAACAAACAACAAAAAAGAAGAAGAAGAAAAAGAAGGAATCCTGGGTAATGTCCACATTTATTGGATTTTTCCTTTTATCACAAGTATCCATTTAAGATTTTGCTCTTTAAATGTAGTCTTCATAAAGGGAAGATTGAAGGATTTTTCAAATATAGCTAAATAAAAGGCTTAAAACACATACATGTCTCTGGCAAAATGTCTATCTTTTTAAAGTAGTGATAATTTAAAAGAAAACCCCATAGAAAGATAACTGCAGTCCATGACTTAATCTTCTGAAGTTGTCTCTCTGACATCTGGTGAGATGCCGAGTACCATTTTATGATTTATGATACAGGAAATTTGAAGATTCTTTGGATGCATTATTACTCAGGCTAAAAAGACACTTTGATTCAAATCCATTCTTTTATTTTTGATCATTCAGAGAAATCATTTCATGCTGAATATTAATTCTTCCCAGAGCCAGCTGGTAGACCGCCATGCTAATGAGGCCAAAGTTGCCTGTTCCATCCCCGCGCTGCAGACAGGCTCCACACAGGGAAAAGCTTTTTTATATGCACCTCTAATCAAGTCCAGCTGTCTTCCAAGTTTGGCATTGGGCTCAAAGGGACCCAGGTGAGAGAAGACGGATTCTTGATGAAGAATCATCGTCCACAAAAAAAAGTAGCAGAAATTTCTAACTTAATCCTCTATCTCACAACATGACAGACCGTGTGGGCTCAGTCCTTTACATTTGTCCTTGAAGTTTTTTTTTTATATATATATAAGACAAGAGTATTCAAATATCACAAATGATTCATTCAAGCTGGATAAAAGGAAAATCCAAGGTGATATATGTTCAGCACAATAGAGTTCCTACGATTTCTCCTAGGTGTTCTTATTGTCAACTAGGCAATACCGTGCTGTTCCCGTTTTAAATCTGAATGGAACTTTGCCATGCAGGAGAAGCAACCCACAAACAAAAAATGCATTTTCAGGCTCCATCACGAGTTCCGCCAAGCAGAGAGCTTACGAGTGTAACAATGGCAGCTGTTCCCACTAGTAAGAACAGCTGGGAGTAACAGAACGAGAGCCATTATCTCTCAGATTATGATCCGTTGGAACAGTGCCCAAAATATCAACACCGATGCTGAGTGACGGCATTTAGCCTTCGATAACCCCTTTTAAGTTTGTGTTTCATTTCACCAAAGGAAATTAACGGCATCACATATTCAAAAACAAACATTTCAGAAGTATTCCAACAACTGAGGTGTTAATGTTTTCTTATAGCTACTTCAAGCTGCCTGTATTCAAGATAAGCATATATATTTGTCACTCCATACCCCAGAAAGAATATCAAAATCTAAAGAAGATATACATTTCGGGAACTGAGCAATGAAATTGATAAGCTTTTCAAACTATCCATAAAATATAATCCAGTTTTCATCATTAGATGTATTCACAGTTAGAAATGGGTGCTTCCATATCTGGATGACCAAGGGCACAGAAACATCCAGCCAAACCTATGCCTCGTGGGCAAGAATTAGGATTATATATTCAGAAAGTAAATTAGAAAGACCAACCACTCATGTATACAGAGTAGCCAATCTTGTGTGGCTTTGCAAGAAGCAAGTAAATGTAAAATAATAAACAATTGCATATCCTCATTGAAGGAAAAGCTACAGGAGTGTCAATGATGTGAGGAAAATGCACAAAAAAAGAATATTCTAGAAGTCAAGAACAGAGAAATCCTGAGGTGTGGGCAATGATCCCTGGTATGTGATGGATAACTCTTTATTTACGTTGCATATGGCCTTGGCTCTTTTTCTGAAGATACACGCAAGCAAATGTAAATATTGTATATGTGAATGTAACATAAGAAAAAAATACCTAGAGAATCCTTAGAGAAAAATTAGGAAAGAGAGCAATAAATTAGGTAAAGGAAAGGATAGTTTTTTTTTTCCTTGTTCTTAAGAACATCACAGAGCAAAGAATAATCAAAGGGTCATAGCTATAGGGAATTTTATAATACCTAGATAACAGGTATAAAAGACTAGATGCGCAAGAATTTGATATTAAGAGGAATATAATCTACCTAGATAATTGAGTCAGGAAAAAACAGGTAGTGCCTATAATTGTCGTGCATCCCTTTCTGCTTCTATAATTCTATGTTTAATGGAAATTTTTAATGCAAACATACTAGGCAACTGATGAGGTCACAATAAGATTGACAGCATCGTGACATATTAAAGCTTGAATTTTAGAATTAGGCAGAGCCCTGAAACAGCCAGTAAGTCATAATTGCTAATGTTTTTCAAGTGATTCCTAAATGTCCAAGAACCTATTAACAGGACGTACATGGATTATCTTCTCACAAAATTCCCATGACTATGCTATGACTATGTATTAACCATATTATATAGATGAAAAAAATCAGCCACAGAGAAGCTAGTTAACTTGGCCAAGGTCCTAAAGCTACTAAATGGCAACACTAATCTATAAAATGTCCCACTCCCAACAAACTATCCCTGTCGTGGTGACGCTATGAAAGTCACTGTACTCCACGGCACCTCACCTTACACTTCTGTACAATGTGACTGAAATGATGCCCGACTTACAAAGATGTAATGCGTCAGCTTCAAAATCATTACTTTCTACAAAACAGTGTCTCCACGCTGGTTCACATCATTATGACCGTCATTACAGATCTCTCTTAAACATCTAAAATGAGGAAACTCTCCTGATGGTCGTTGCTGGATAGGCTGGGGACTCCTTTAAAATAACCTTATGCCCACATTCTGTTGAAAAGTACCCATTGCTCTGAGCTCCACAGGCTGCCGATGTCAGCCTCAGGCTGTGACTTTTCCCTTCCTCCACACTCATAAAATAAACCAAGAAAGTTCTCCATATCAGAGGTATGCAAGACAGGAGACACTCAGTCCAGAAATGGGGAAACAGAATATGTAGCTAGCAATTGATGGTGTTTCTGTACGCAGTGATGGAGACCACCTTAACATTCCCTTGGCTTAGCTAAACTTGAGACAAGTTTCTTCCTGGCTCTAGGCTCCTAACCTCCATTTTCAGAAAAACGTAACTTGACATCAAGAAGCCTGCAATTATAAATTCTCTCTCTGCCTCTTTGAGGCATAAATCTCCTCTCAGCCTCTTGCCAGTATTATACCCCATGAATGTCTTTCTCAAGGACTTGGGAGCCATCCCTTTGAAGTATAATCATCAAGCAAGGCAGAGCTCCTGCCTCTCAGCCCTTGTGGGAGGGGAGGGGCCTAACTTCTGTAACACCAAACAGCAAGCAGAGAGCACCTAGACAGATGGACCAACATCCTCCTCCTGTCCTCCATCACTCTCACACCAGCTCAAACCAGCACCGAAAACTCTAGCATGTTTTGTTTTGAGGGAGTTGAGCTCAGTCTCTCTCCCTTATTGCAACAGTCTTGAGTAAAGTCTTCCCTGCCTTTTTAACCCTGTTGGTGCAATTTCCCTTTGACAGCGGTGCACTTAGCAATTGCTGAGAAGGACAGGCACAGAGAGGAAAGGGGAAGAAGAGCGTGTAGTAGATTCTCCGATGAAGAAAAAGAACAGAGACTGGCTCAGTGTGAACTCTTCACGTAAAAGTGACAGCACCTCCCTTATATCTTGGTCCGGGTCATGAAAGGAGGCATCCCAGAAAACGCAGAAATCATGGGCAGGACTTAAAGAGGTGAGGGGGGAGTGGCAAAGAACGGAAAATAAATGACAGCTTAAAAAGAAGAACAATTATAAAATTTCTCCTCTAAAGGCATAATAATAGACTTTTATGCAGATTAAAATGCATTTAAATGCAAATTCAAGGCATATTTTATGCAAATTGATATGTGGCCCTCCTGCTTATTTTATATATTTGGCTGTGACCTTGGAAAGACCCCAGCAACAATTCCTTCCTACTGTATTAGAACTGTTAAGAAAAGGACAGGTCTCCTCTCCAAGTGACTGGGTGAGGTTTGGGGAGGGAGAAAGGTAATTTCCCGGTAGTCTGAAGTACTTAGGAGTGTTTAGGCCAGAGATGTGTACTGAGGCCTGAGTACTCAAAAGTCTCCCAGGGTAGTTCCCAGCCTGATAGGCTACAATGGAGTCCAGAGGTCTCTATAAACTTCAAAACCCAGTGTCTACCCAGGAGCATGGATGAGCTTCTTGGAGCTGGTGGATCCTTTGAAAACATCTGCTACACTTTGTCCCTTTGGCCATGAAAGCTTCAGGTTAGAGTTTAAATTTGTGTTTAAAATTCTAGCTGTGAAAGCTTGAGCAAACAAAATACAACTTCTCTCAGCTTCAAATGCAACAGAAATCTATCTATAGTCCTCAACTGCAATAGAAATAAAAATATCTAATATAGAGACAATGATGTTATGAGGCTTAATGCCATGGTCATATGGCACGTAGAGGCACTCAGTAGAGATAGCTGCTATTGTTCTTATCAACATTATAATTATTGTGATTTTTCGTACTTTTTCAATTCCCTTTACCAAACATAAAAGCCATTCTTACTTGGCTTTAGTTTCCTCTGTGTGTGTACGTGTATGCGAATTCTTCAGAAACTTAATGTGAGTTTTAGTTCTCTGAAAAACCAATTCCAACAGCTTTAGGCCTAGATTAATTAATTTCTACCACATGTTTGCTATAAGGATATGTACACATAATTTGCTCAGTAAATCCCTTTTACTGAAGCTCCAAGTCGCATTCTGTATTAGTTTGCTAGGACTGCTATAACAGTTTCATAGAGTAGATGGCTTAAACAACAGAAGTATATTCCCTCACAGTTCTGGAGGCCAGAAATCCAAGATCAAGTGTGGGCAGGGGTGGTCCCGGTGACTTATTGATGGTCAACTTCTCCATGTCTTTTCATCATGTTGCTTCTAGGAGTATCTGTGTCCAAAGTCCATCTTCTTGTACTGACACACATTTTTCTGGATTAGAGCTGACCCTAATAAACTCATTTTAACTTAATTAGTTCTACTGAGACCCTGTCTTATGTGGCCACATCCTGAGGTACTGAGGGTCATATTTTCAACTTATGAATTTTAAAGCAGACACAGTTCAGCCCATAACTCATGTCTTACTGTCATAAACATTTGCTTTAAGCAATTTTCTCACTGGTGCTTTTTTCCTTTTCCTGCCCACTTCTTTCATTATATTTTATATTTTTATTTTAATTTTTATTCATTGAAACACCCTTTAAACTTACTGATACAGAAAGACCCTAGTCCAGCTACTAGGTGGCTTGGAGTCTCCTGGCCTCTTAAGATACCACTGGCTGGGAGCTTATAGGAGAATACATGATAGAAGGAATGTGATATTTAATTTCTGGGGTGCAAGACCCAAGTATTTTATTTCTTTATAAGCCTCCACAGTTCTTACACAGTATAGTGAACTCAGTTAAATGTCCATTGGAAAAATAAGAGACTCAATGTATGAATATGCAAGAATTGGGAAGTAATGACTACCATTTATAATCTTGCTTCTTCAAAAGGCACACAGAGTAATAGTGTTTCCTTACTGACGACTCATAGAACCTGCCTAGAGCGTCAGTTTGAGAAACAGCATGGAGACTCATACTGACATAAAGGGTAGTCTGATCTTACCACATCTTGCGATTTCCCACCATTTCCAGAGATCTCTGAACTTTGCTCCAGAGATGTGAAGATAGTTCAGAGAAGTAATCAGCTAATAGCCTAACCAGGCTCTGGGGAAAATGACGGCAATAATGTCACACAGTTTGAATGATTGGAAGCAAGAAATTCATAATAGAAATTGGCAGGTCATTGAATTTTTTCTCTAAGATGATCAATTTTGTTCACTTTGACCAAATAACAATCTTAATTTACAAATTGGCAGGTGATCCAATTTATGCCAAAATGGTTCCATCTTCAAGTAATTAAGTAAATTAGCCCTTTGGATCAAAACAATCTTATCAGCCTGCTAACCACTATGCTGTATCTACAGAGAACTCTAGCATGTTATAGTTGAGCATTCCCCAAAAGAAAGCTGTAATCTGTTTTTTATTAAATCTGCAACTTTCCTAAATTCCACAATTTATCCCATCTATTATTTTCAAATTCCCATCTATTCATTTTCTACTATCTCCTTTCTACTGTAAATCAGTAACTTTTTTTTTTTTTTTGCGGTATCGGGGATTGAACCCAGGGGCATTCTACCTCCGCGCTACACCCCCGGCCCTATTTTTTTATACTTTATTTTGAAACTGGGTCTCACGAAGTTGCGGAGGGCGTCACTAGGTAGAGAGAGAGAGAGAGAGAGAAAGCTGAGCCTGGCCACAAACCTGGATCCTCCAGTCTCTGCCTCCCAAAGTAATCAGTAACTTTTAAAGTAGGCAGAATATGGATAGTGTGTCAACCAGCCTTTCCATTACTGTGACAAAATACTTGAGATAATCAACATATAAGGAGGAAATATTATCTTGGTTCATGGCTTCAGAGTTCTTAATCTATGGTCACTTGGCCCTATTGCTCTTGGGCCTGTGGTGAGGCAGCACATCATGGCAGAAGCATGAGGACGAGGAAGTCTGTGTACCTCGTGGTGGCTGGGGTGTAAAGAGAGTGGAAGGGTCAGAAGTCCCAGTGTCCCCTTCAAGGACACGTCCCAGTGACTTAACTCCACTAAACCCCACATTCTAAAGGTCCCACCACCTCCTGGTAGTGCCACAGGCTGGGGACCGAGCATTTAGCACATGGGACTTTGGAAGACAATCAAGATTCATACCATAAGAGACAGATACATACATACAGGATCAATAAATAAATATGTAGATAAGTATATAGATAAAATAATAAAAATCTTAATCCTTAGCTAGATAAAGAATATTGTTTCCCCAACACATTTTAGTTCTCTTTCTTTCTCTTTTGTGGGTTTTTTTTTGGGGGGGAGGGAGTTGATTTTGGTTTTGCTTTAACAAAGACAGCAGAGAAAGAGGAAGAGAGAGGGGAAACGAGTGCACATATCCAAGTGTTTTATCAGAGCAGGAGTGTGGAGGTGTGCTACAGTCCCTGGTGGAAACTTGTTTTCATCACAAACCACCTCACAGTGTGATCTAATTTATCATGATTGTCATCCAAGGCTCAAGAGAGAGCAGAAATAGAATCCCCGAGGCTCTGCGCTTCAGAACCCGTGTGCTCAAGTTCATGGTTAAACCTCAGGAAAATCATCATCACCCTCAGATGTTAGCAGTGGGCTGCTTATTCTCACAAGTCTGTGGTTGCTTCTAATTGCTAAATTTAGCCTTTATGTTGGTTGGTTTTAATGCACTTCAATCAATAACTTGAAAAAAAATCACTCGTTTATAAACAAGCTTTCCCAAACTCAACAACTACAATCTCGTATGCACTTCTAATTCTTTATATAGACAGGGCACTTTACATTTAGTTTCTCCTTTTCTTCCTTCCTTTCTTTTTTTTAAAACTGCATTTTAATGCCCCATGTGTGTTTAAACGTCTGTCAGAATGTTGACTAGAACCAAGATTGTATCTGCAATTCAGGGAAGGGAGGGGTGTAATGTCTTAAAAAGAAGGAAATTCAGGGAGTTTTTGCAATGAGCACTAAAGAAGCCAGCGCGGATGCCTTCTGGAGACGTCTAATGGAGAGGGGGTAACTCAGAATGACAGCAGGCAGCAAATGAAAGCAGCACTTGGCAATTTGAGAATCTTTTCTGTGTGACATACTCTCCGGTAGGCAACAATTTTGCCTTTCTTTAAACCTGGCTAACTTGCTTTTATTTTGGCTAATTTTGAGCATTAGCACAAGTGCATATACGGAACTGTCAGTGAAATTAACTTTGGGCTGAATTCATGCCTACTTTCCCAGCTCATTCTCTTTAAGTACTTTCAGAAACCCCCTCTTTCTTGGAAGAAACATTGAAGCCAAAGGCTGGAAAGGAAGATTCTCAAGCTTGCAAGCCTCTTCACCTCCTTCCTCCCACCCTTACAGATGAGCAGTTAATGTTGGGTCATCTGGCCTTGCCATTTCATGAATTATGTTTGCACCTTCAGTCAGTCTCCCCAACTCCTGTCTTTCTGCAGATTGGATTCTATCATTGAAGTTTCTGCTGCACTCTCCATCTGTCTAAAACACAGGGAAATGTTCACATTCCTGAATAGAAAGACAGTAGTCTTACCTTAATAGGTTCTCCTCCTTCTACCTTCCCTACTTAAAAAAAATGTGTCATTATCTATCCAGTTGTTTGACTCCTACACTTGTGTGTCTTGCTTCCTTCTTCCTCTTAGCAGCAACACTGAGCCAATTGCCAGCTTTTTCCACTCCTCCCTCCAAGGCATCTCTTGCAGCTATCCATTCATCCCCATCTGCCACCACCTCTCAATTCAAGGCTCAGTCACCCCTCATCCAGTTCTTGCCACAGCTATGAAACTTGCCTCCCTCAGCCACTCGGGCATGTCAATTCTGTGATGACTCCTGACTCTGGTCCTCTTTCTAAATGGTGAATCTCTTCATGTCACTCCTGAAAGGACAACACGTCATCTCAAGTCCCAATGATATGGATGGTGAACAAGACCTTCATGATCTGTTCCCAGCAAACCTCTCCAGCCTCACTTGCCAACCTCCTCCACTAACCTGGAGCCTCAGTGTTCAGCTATACCCACAGTTCCCCCCACTGCCATGTTTTCTCTTCCCTCTTTTCCCTTCCTGGAGCTCCCAGCCTTTGCCCTGTGTGAGGCTCTTCCTCAGCTCGCTGTAGACATCAGCTCCTTTAGGAAACCTCTGACCTTTTCCCTTCACCCCCACCAGGATGCTGCGACACCTACTCTTAGTACAGGTGTCTACACCTGCCTTGCTTTTATAACCCACCCCTTTATCTTCAAAGCTCTTTAAGAGCAGGGATTCTCTCTTTATAATCATTCTGCATCACTGAACCCTGAGTACATAATGTAAGTCCACAACCACAGAAAGTTGGTGCTTAATAAATGTTGCTCAAGTATGAATGGAGAGATGGCAGTGGAAGAAGACTTGGAAGCCAGCATCGGGCTCTGTTGCCTGATTTTGGAAACACTCCCCTGATGGGACAGTTTGAGCTCTTTCATCTTTGGAGTGGCAATTTGCTGAGGAATGTCCCGCTTCCTGACTTGATGATGTTGAGGTGGTAATAAAAATCCCATCCAGGGTTTATTTTCCAGTGTTTTGATGACGAGTGGATTTGATCTTTTATTTACCATAAATAAAAATACACTAAATAGTTTTCTACCACTCATTCCCCAAAATAGAAATAAATATAAATGAGAAAAATGGATGCTTTGCCCAAACTATATACAATTCAACATTGAAAATTAGAAATGGCTTTTAGACCCCGGGCCTCTAAGAAGAGTATTGTTCCTTTTTTTTAATTAATTATATTCTGAAATAAAGCATGTGTTATTTATTTTCTTGGGCTACCAGTAGACACTGTTATAATGTACGCTATTTATACTATAATAGTTTGCTTCAAAAATTAAAAGTCTGATTTTTAAGCTATCAGCCACTGTATTTGGTTTTTGTTCTTTTTACTTCACCTCTGCAAAGATAAAATACATGACACTTTGGTACTTTCTAATTTTCTTCCTGTGCTTCTAAAAGACATCTGCCTCCTTTTGTAAAGACATTCCTTGTGAAATGAAAACGTGGTGGAGGCTATTTCTCTGACTATGAGAACCTCCTCATTTATCCCAGCAGTCAAAACGTACCTTTAAAATGTCAAGTGTCTGCATAATGCCTACTTCCAATTTTCTGTAGAAAAGGGAGGAGAGATTAGAAAGTGCTGAATGTATAGGTATTTTCTACCCATATAAAAGGTAAAGAGGAAAAAGAAATTGAATTTATTAGAATTAAAATCACAAAAGAACCAAATCATCGTAGTACTTGGAGCATCTCCTTCTCATTCCTAAGTTCTTGGGAAGGAAAACGAATTAGTGACTAGATAGAAGAAATTATCCTATCTTGAACTTTAGTTAGAAATTTTTAGTTTTCTTTTTTTTTTCGCAGTACTGGGGATTGAAACCAGAGGCATTCACCTCCAAGCTACACCCCCAGCCCTATTTTTTATTCTTTATTTTGAAACAGAGTCTCACTAAGTTGCGGAGGGCCTCACTAAGTAGCTGAGGCTGGCCGCGAACCCGGATCCTCCTGTCCAGCCTTCCAAGTACTAGGATTACAAGTGTGTGCCACCACACCCAGCTAAATTTTTAGTTTTCTAATTTGTAAATAAAAAAAAATTCTACCCATCTCAAGTCGTACTTAGATTCTTACTTAATCAACATGTTTTTAAAAATACACAAACATGATTATACAGTAAGGTAAATTAGATCTCTACTAATCAACATTTAGTTATACTTCATCATTTCATAATTAGTCTTCTTATAATTTAATTGATGGAAATTATTTTCATGTACCAATAGCCACTGACTGAAAACTATTGGCACAAATATCTGAGGTAACATATTCCCGGTCAAAAACCAAAATAATCTTCTTGCAACCAAAATTAATTTAGTAAGCTATTGTGTGGGGAATCCATTATATTTATTAGATTGAAAATATTGTGTTGGGGAATTAAAATATTTAACTTTCTGAAGCAGTGTTTCATTATCTCAGTACTATTGACATTTAGGACCAGGTAAGTCTTGGTTGTAGGAGCGCTGTCCTGGGCTTTGTGAACAGCTTCTCTGCCCTCCCTCCACCTGCTAGATGCCAGGAGCACCTCTCCCAGTGGTGACAACCAAAAACGTTTCCAGACATGGCCAAATGCTCCTCAGTTATGTCATTGTTCTAGTCCCCTGTTGCCCTCAGGGGTGAATAAGCCAGTAATGATTTCAAAGCACTCAATGATAATGTGGTATGTGGTTAAAAAAAAAGAGAGAGATGGTCAGAGGGATGTATGACATGTTCTGCTTCATGGCCACAGGAAGGATGGACCCAAACTGTGGTCAGAAGCAGGCCTGGGTTAACCTAGTAAATCCACTCAGTATTTATAAGCTGTTAGGGTAGCTCCTTCCATCTTTTTATTTTTGTTTATTTTTTTTTTTTGTAGTATTGGGGATTGAACCTGGGGGCATTCTACCTCCAAGCTACACCTCCAGACCTATTTTATTTTTTTCTATTTTGAAACAGGGTCTCGCTAGGTTGATGAGAGTCTCACTACTTGCTGAGGCTGTCCTCAAACTTGTGATCCTCCTGTCTCAGCCTCCCAAGTACTGGGATTACGATCATGTGCCACCACACCCAGCCCCTTCTCTCTTTATAATCCTTCAGTTTTCTTCCATAAAATAATAGCAATTATAGTAACATGGTAACCAGAGGAGCTAAAGCAGGAAAAGGACTAGAAAACGATGCATATGAACTGGAGGACATTAGGCAAGTAAAATAAGCCAGACATGGAAAGACAAGCACCACGTGGTCTTACTCACATGAGGGATCCGAAAAGCTGATCTCATAGAACCAGAGTAGAATGGTGGTCACCAGGGGGGAGAGAGGAGTATGGGAACCCAGGGCTGTTGGCCTAAGGATACAGGATTTCAGTCACACACAAGGAATGTGTTCAAGAGATCTAACGTACATCCCAGTGACTAGTGTTAATGACTGCATATTTTATAATTGAAAATATACTAAGAGTAGATCTTAAGTGTTCTCACCCCCCAAAAATGACAAGTATGTAAATGAATGCATATGTTACTTAGCTTGATTTACTTATTCCACAATATATATGTATAACAAAACACCATGCTGTGTATAAGTATATACAATTTGTATTGGTAAATTAAAAATGGATTACTAGATGGAAAAAGCATTTTAACAGCAACAACATGAACAGCCAGAGAGGAAACTAGTATATGATAAGCACTCAATGATTTGTGTTTTTAAATTATTCATCAAACAAAATATGATTCAAAAATAGCTCCAAAAATACCATTTATTTTGCCATGTTGTTCACGGGGAAAAATTGTCTTTGATCATGGATCAAATGGTTTTAGATAAATGAAGCTAAATTCTCCCATGCCTCGGCTGTCACTCAGCCCTTACAATTTCATGAATTTAGAATTAGTATAATTCTTCTTAGCCTTAGTTATCAAGAGGTAGTAAAGGTAATGGCGAGAAACATAAGCATTAGAATCTGACAAATCTAGCAAATTACCTTTCCTCCTGAGTGATTTTCTATGCTTTAGTTATAAATAAAACTAAACAAATTGTGAAGTTGTATCCTATTTTTGCATTTACCTTCCACTGCTGTGGGTTTGGAGGCAGCTCTAAATTGAGGGGGGGAGTGATGCCTAGGAAACACACAATTAGGCCAGGTGTGGTGGTACACGCTTAAATCCCAGGGACTTGAGAGTTTGTGGCAGGAGGATTGCAAGTTCAAGACCAGCTTCAGCTACCTAGCAAGACCCTGTCTCAAATAAAAAATAAAAGGGCCTCGAGATGTAGCTTATTGGTTGAGGACCCCTGGGTTAAATCCCCAATAGGAAAAAAAAAAAAGAGAGAGAAAGAAAGAACAATTATGCAATTAATAGGGTTGACTGGAACTTAAGAGACAATAGAAAAGGAAGATGTGTTTATGATAACTATGGAGAAGGGAAGAAAATGCCCATCGATCTAGTGCCTACTACACTCCTGATACTCTGCCATCCACTTTGCAAGGACCACCTCACCCAGTCCTCACCATAACATGCTGCTAGCTTCATTCTACAGAGGGGCACCACAGGGGTGTCCTAACTTACCTCATGGCACACAACTAGTAAATAATGAACTGAGGATTAGAAGAATCACTGTGACTCCAGCACCACTGTCCTTACTCCCCACCATGGGTGCTTAGGTGCATTCCAGCACTGAGAGCTGGAGGGCTGTGCTGCCTGCCCAGTTACCACTGACGTCGAACCAACAAGACACACAAGCAAGAAAGATCCTGGCAAGAACAAGCAACAGACGGGGGTTCTGTGCACACATGTTATCATTGTGAGGGTAGAAGCCATATTGGTATGATTGCTCCTTCACTTGGTTTGGGATGCTATCTACTTTTTTTTTTTTTTTT
>PVJS01032089.1:0-22990 GCA_004027185.1 Glis glis | reverse complement strand
GGGCAGGGAGTGGAGGGAAACACACTATAGCACATGATGTACATACACAAACCTATAAGACTCAATCACTATCTGGAGCATGAAAGGGAGGGAAGGGGGAGGGAATAGGGTGGGATTGGAGGGAGGGCTAAATGTGCAATGTGTGCATGTATGATGTTCATACCCTGACATATATCAAAATGTATAATTATAATTTACATTGCACCAATAAAAAAAAAAAAGAAAAGAATCCTCACACGTATAGCCAGTTGATTTTTGACAAAGGACCAAAAACTTACACTGTAGAAAAGACAGCCTTTTCAAGAAATGGTGTTGGGAAAACTGGATATCCATATATAGAAGAATGAAGTTAAACCCCATCTCTTACCCTGCACAAAAATCAACTCAAGATAAAGACCTAGAATGTAGATCAGAAATGTTGCAATTATTAGAAGAAAACATAGGACCAGCTCTCCAGCATATAGACCCTGGGAGAAACTTGTTCGATAAGACACCCAAAATTCAGGAAATAAAACTGAGAACCAATAAATGGTATGGTATCAAATTAAAAAGCTTCTGTTCAGCGAAGGAAACAATCAAGAGTCTGAAGAGAGGGCTCAAAGAATGGGAGAAAATCCTAGCCAGCTACTCTTCTGATAGAGGACTAATATCTAGAATATACAAAACCTTAAAAAAACTAAAAACCTTAAAAAACTAAACAGTAAAAAAAATTAAAAATGGGGAATTGAACTAAATAGAGACAACTCAAAATAAGAAATACAAGTAGCCAATAAGTATATTAAAAATGTTCAACATCATAAGGGAAATGCGAATCAAAATGACACTGAGATTCCAGTTAGAATGGCAATCATCAAGAATACAAACAAAGGCCGGGCGTGGTGGCGCAGGCTTGTAATCCCAGTACTTTGGGAGTTGGAGACCGGAGGATCTGGGTTCACAGCCAGCCTCAGCTCGCGCTCTCTGCTCTCTCTCTCTCTCTCTACCTAGTGAGGCCCTCCACAACTTCGTGAGACCCGGTTTCAAAATAAAGTATAAAAAATAGGGCCGGGGGTGTAGCGTGGAGGTAGAATGCCCCTGGGTTCGATCCCCGGTACTGAAAAAAAAAAGAATACAAACAATAATAAATACTGGTGAGGATGTGGGGAAATGCAAACTTTTATGCACTGTTGGCGATATTTTAATGTAGTACACCTGCGATGGAAATCAGTGTGGAAGTTCCTCAGAAGTCTAGGAATGGAATTACCCAATGACTCAGCTATACCACTCCTCAGTATTTTTCCTAAAGAACTAAAATCAGAATACTGTAATGATACATGCATATCCATGTTTATAGCAGCACAATTTACAATACAGAATCATGGAACCAACCTAGGTGGCCATCAATAGATGAATGGATAATGAGAATGTGGTATGTTCACACAATGGCATTTTACTCAGCAACAAAGAGAACAAAATTATGTCATTTTCCAGAAAATGGATGGAATCAGAGAATATTATGCTAAGCGAGATCATATAGGCACAGGATGCCAAGGGTTGTATATTATCTCTCATGTGGAAGCTAGAGAGAAAATAGGAAACAAAGTGGAATTTAGATAAATAAGGAGACAGACCAGTAAAACAGGGACGGAGGATTTGGGGGGGTGGGGGTGCTGAGGGGAAAATGAAGAACTAATGCAGCAAACAGTTCAAACAATGCTATGTCCACTTATGAAGGTGTCCCTTCTACCCTCACTAATGTGTAGTGGGTAGCAGGCTGGGATCTGGAGAGAAACATACCAAGACCTATGTGCATGTATGTTTGTATCACTTTTAACCTCACCACAATGTATAATTATAATGTAACAATAAAAGCATTTTTTAAAAGTCAAAAGATGAGAAAGTATTTGATGAGGATGCAAAGAAAAGAAAACACATTATGGAAATTGGTATACCCTTTACAAAGAACAATGTGGGGGTTCTCAAAAAATAAAAATAGGATTAGCATATGATTCAGCAATCTTACTAGGTATATATCCAAAGGGAAGTACATTATCTCAAAAAGATGTCTACAAAAGGGAACTACATTATCTCAAAAAGATGTCTACATTTCTATGCTGACTTCAGCATGACTCACCATAGTGAAGATATTGAAACAATAATGATGAAGGATGAGTGCAGAAAGCCTTAAGAAAGAAAAAGATCCAGCCATTTGCAGCAACATGGATGAACCTGGAGAACGTGATGCTCAGAGAAATAAGCCAGCTGCATGGTGGAAAATACTGCATGGTCTCACTTTTATGAAGAATATAAAAGACTCACACTCACAGAAGCAGAGTTGAAGGGAGCTCCAGGGATTTAGAATTAGGAGAAGTGGGGAGCTGTCTCAGGGTATACTGTTTCAGTTATAAGCTGATTACATTTTAGAGACAATGTATGTACTTAAAATTTGCTAAGATAGTAGATCTTAAATATTACCACATGCATACATACATACACACAGCTCTATGTGAGTTGATAGAAATGCCAGTTAGCCTGACTGTAGTCATTCCTTTTTTTTTTCTTTTTGGTACTGGGTATTGAACCCAGGGGCAATTCTACCTCCAAGTTCTACCCCCAGCCCTTTCTTATTTTTATTTTGAAACAGGGTCTTGCTAATTTGTTGAGGCCGGCCTCAAACCTGCAATCCTCCTGTCTCAGCCTCCCAAGTACTGGCATTATAGGCATGGGCTACCACACCCAACTGACTACAGTAATTATTGCAGAATACATATGTATATCAAAATATTATATTGTATACCATATAATATATATAATTTTCACTTATCAGTTATACCTTAATAAAGCTGAAAAAAAGACAGATTTATCCAATTAATCCAGTTGACAAGTATATTGGAAATGTTCAAGAGCCAATGAAAGGTATTTCAGTTATATAAAATACAAGCAGAATAACCTTTACTGAGTAAAATAGGTGTCCAATTTTACTATAGGTTGTTATCAGACTTGTATTGTCTGCCAATCACATACCTTACATTTTGTTTCCCTAAAAAATGGTATATACTGGAAAGGAGGAGGAAGAGGAGGAGAGTGGGAGAAGGGGATCTTAGTACTTTTAGCTTATCCTATGTCCTCAATTATCTTTTGAATTTAAAAGCCCAATTTGGAATAATAATTTATCATCACATACCAAAAACTGTGACACTAAGTTTCCATCTCTGGGTGAGAAACTTACTTTTCGTATAGCTTGTCTTCCTTCGACAAATATACAAGCGTGATGATGTCATTTCTCAACATTAGTGAAAATTGCTTAGTTCCTCTTTCTGTATTTACTTTCTTTACATATTTCTGTTACAATCTTTTCCTTCCCCGATTGAACAATTGTGGTTTCTGCCCAGTAATATTTTCCCTTCCTGATTCCCCTCTCTCTTAAACAGAGTGACACATATTTCTAACAATCTACTCTCCACAGTCTTCTATTTCCTTCAGTAGCCAGCCCCTAGCTAAGTTTGTAATTATTAAAAAAAAAAACAGCAGAAATGTGAATTTCACTTCTTCTGCTTCTATTTTTGAAATACTGTTATCTCTGGCTCTGAATTCTGTTACCCTTAAATCCAGTAATAACAGAAAAATGTTAACCCTTCATCATCCCCTCTTTCTGGAATTCACTGCAGTAAGTCACTAAATTATGGTATAATTTGCTGTGTATCTCAGAGTTGTAAGGAGCGCTATGTCTATCATATGCATTGTGACAGAGGTGTGCACCTAAATACCTGACACCATGATAAAACTTTTCTCTGCTGAATGCAGCATCAGCTCTCTGTGCTCACACTCTTTCATAGAATAGTTGAAGCTTTCTGCTACATGTGATTTATACGCAGTGTGTATCTACCTTCTTTATAAAAGTTTATCTGTGTTTTAAAAATTTTCCCTCTTTCTTAACTCGGTCCCTTTCTTGTTCTACCACATGTAGGTTAAAAGAATTTGTTGGATCCTCTTTTCTCTTTCTATCCTAGAAATTTTGTCTTGACCACAAGATCAAAATTTGTTTTTTAAGTTGATCCTATACCTTCCTGAGTTTCTGATGTCCCTATTTCAAAGTCTCAGCTTTTCCTTTTGTTCACACACCAAATTCTGAAGACTTTTTTTTTAACTTGCCAACTGTGGTTTTCCTTTTGCCTCCTGGCTAATCTACTTCTTTGAGATAAAGTTTTCCAAAAATAGGTCTTCAAACTTCTTCCTTGATGCTTAACTTAGTGATAAAATTCCTGTTTGTTATATCTTCTCAATATAAAAAAGATATACATGTTACTTTTCACATTAATTTTATCTGTTTATTTATTAAAATATCCTTCTATTACTGGGTGAGGTGGTGCATGCTTGTAATCCCAGTACCTGGGAGGCCGAGACCGGAGGATCCGGGTTCACAGCCAGCCTCAGCTACTTAGTGAGGCCCTGTTTCAAAATAAAGAATAAAAAAAATAGGGCTGGGGGTATAGCTTGGAGGTAGAATGCCTCTGGGTTCAATCCCTATTACCACAATATATATATATATATATCCATCAAACACATTATGTTTGGACTCATATTTCAGACTGCAAATATATATATTGACGACTTGGTACCACTCTGTCTCTGTTATTATGTAAAATAATAAACCAAAAGCTTGTCTAGTAAACAATATATTACCTATTCAAATGCTTGTGTGTGTAAATTATACACCCTGTAACAGAAACATCCCTGGTCCTTAAAATACAGTTCTCTGCAAAATAGATTCCTAATAGTGGGGGAAATGGACTAGATATGCAGATTTGTCTTCAGCTTGAGGTTTCTGTTCATGGTTAATTTCAGCCACATCATTTTGACCTAATTTTGAAATCTTAGTCTTCATGTGAAATTTTCACAAAATTTTCTCTCACTCTTATACATCTTTCTCTCAGGAATTCCAGCTTTGTGTGCACACAGCCATCAAGTTGGTGATGTACAGCAAATTCTAGTTATATTTCTGAGGGAACAAGATGGACAGGATGCCAGGTTGATGATTCCAAACCAACCAGGTGGTGGCAGACAGACTGTCAGGTATCCCTGTGTTAACATATAATTCTTCCCCTTGGGTGTGAATGTAGCCTATTAATTGCTTCTAGCCAGTTGAACACGGCAAAAAGGAAGGAATGTAATCCCCACATTATATAATATAACAAAGATTGGTTATATAATTTGCTTCTTTATATTGCATGATCCGTCTGAGCAGACTGAAGAAAGATATTCTCCCTTCTGGATTGATGAATCAAGTATCATGCTAAAGAAGCCTTCATGACAAGGGATGGTTGGCAGCCTCTAAGACCTGGGGTGGCCTCTAGGATCCAGCGGTCAGGAAAATGCTGGCACTCTGCGTCACACAGCAGAAAGGAAAGGGGTTCTGACAACATCATCAGTAATCTTGGAAGTACATTCCTCTAAGTTAATTTTTTTAAAAATATTAAGACCTTTACTTGGCACTGTGTGGTTTATAAATATAAAGAGTGTGTCATCCAAGACCTCAAGAAATCGCAGCTTTGGAAGAAAGGTAATATTGTAGACACATATCATTATATTATTCAGGCTTGTAGACACAAGTAGAGGAAACCAGATACGCACAAATGATAATAATGTAACAGGAGATAGAATATGTGATTCAATGCTAATATTTTTGAAGACAAGAAATATAGTAAACTATAGAGTCAGTGCCCCCAGCAAATGCCATTATTTTCTTCCCAATCGAATTATGGGCTCAGATAATTTTGGCTGTAACCATGTAATGTAACTTTCTTAGAAGATATGGAAAGGTCAAAGAACATCACTAAAATTCCGGTCATGAGTCACAAGAATAGTGTGATTTAGGATATAAGGTCCTTTTACCTTGACTCATCTTGACTCTGGTCAAAATATGATAGGAAACAAATAATGTGGGCAAATGCCTGAATGCAAAGAGAATGAGAGGGATTAGAAATGAGAACGGGAAGTTGGGAGAGTTTGCAGGCAGAGGTACAGAGCAGGTGACAAAGAAAAGCATATCACCAAGTGTGGAGGAGACAGAATCGTGTCAAAATATTATTCAAACCAAAGCATTTTAATTCCAAAATATTAATAGAAAAGGAAAGCATGGAGAAAGGAAATCCTAAGAGATGTGAAATGAGCGTATAGGAGAACTAAGTGGGGCAAAGACATAAAAATGGTTCCATTAATTGAAATTCTGGTAACAGAACTTTATCACAGTATCACTGACCACCCAGGCAAATACTGATGTTTGGTATTGGCATCTCTAGAGTAATTACTCTCCAGTGTGAAGAACAACCTTCTGATTTAGTGAAACCTGCAGAGCCACCATTCCACGTGTTGCTTCATCAAACCCCAGTTAAAGATTCAAATATATGGAGAAAAAATTGTGGAGGAAACTAATCTACATTGACAAGAGCAGAAAAACAAAAACAAAACAAAAAAACATGTTAATGCTTAAAGTAACAAACACAGTCCTCTTTTTCTTAAATAAAGGTACATATAAATATTATAAGGTCATGTAGAAATAACATATGCCAAAAAAAGAGAAACACTATAATAAGGAGAAACAAAGTCTGACAGAAACAGAGATTCTGCAAATTATCTGCTTAAATATGGACTGCATTCTAAAGTTTAGCTTCAACATGTAAAACGTCCCTAACTTTCTTAACATTTTTCCCTGCCCTGTGAGAGATGTTAAAAGATTTTTTAAATCATATGAAAATTTATAGTTAGCAAAAAATAAAATATTTTTTTTATTTTTAAGTAACTTAAAGATACTTATTATTTAATGTAATAATATTATCAATGTACTGAGTGATTGTACCATGTGGATAAGCACAGTGATTATTACAAATGCCTTTAGGAATAAGTGGATGTAATTGGGAATTATCTGTATAAAGTAGCTATGCTGCTTGTGAAGTGTATAGATTTATGTAAAGATGAACTTGGATTAGAAAAAAATGTGTATTGAAAATGCTAAAGCAATCACTAAAAAGGTTTTTTAATTAGTATAATTCATATGCTAAAAGGGGATTAAATGGGAATATATAAAATTCTCAATGAAAAGCAAGAAAGAAAAAGAGAGAAGAAAACAACAAAATCTAATAGAAAACAAAATACAGCAGCTATTCAGGCAATTATATCAATAATCACTTTAAATGCAAACTAAATATGCCAATTAAGTGACTAGTCTTGTCAGAGAAGGGGGTATCCAATTATACAATACCTTCTTTAAATGTTAATACTCATAAAGGCTAAACGGGATGGAGAGAGATGTGTGATCCAATGTCTAATCTAAAATGCTGTATTAATTTTAAATAAGGCAGACAGATCATTTCTTTATCCCTGATAATCTTACAAGTATTACATAATGGTAAAGTATTCAATTCTTCTAGAAGATATGATAATCCTAAATGTGTATGCAACTAACCATAGAGCCTCAAAACAGGTGATGCATAAAGGGATAAAACTGAAAGGAAAAAATGGATAAATCTGCTACAGCTGGAACTCCAACATTCCTCTTTCAGTAACTGATAAATCTATTAAGCTAAAATCAGTAGACTATAGCTTATCTGAACATTAATCATTTCAAAGTAACTGACATGTCTAGACACATGAACGCCCCTTCCACAGAGGGAAATATTGGAGTGCTACATCCATCTATTCACCAAGAAACACCAGGAATTGCAGACCAACACATGAAGTTAACAGGAAGGCATAGAATAGATTCTCCCCAGAGCCTTCAGAGAAAGCACAGCCCTGCCTTTCAAATATGCCTTGATTTTGTATTTTCAGATCCCAGAACTATGATAGAAAAAACGTCTGTTACTTTAAGCCAGTGAGTGGTAATTAGTTGCAGTAACCTTAGGAAACACACACAGACACAACAGCCTAAGGAGACAGGAATACTGAATGTATTTGGCATCCTACATGTGATTTCGGAAGTGATACGAAAAAATGGTACATGCTGATAAAACAAATAAATAATTTTATTTGGTGTTTTCAATGGTTTGGAACTACTCAAAAAAGAAAGATGAAAGTATTTATATTTGGTATATCATCCAATCTAGGTGGATGTAGAAGGGTGCCTGCAGTTATTGCAAATACTGCTGCTTCAAGAAGGAAGGAAAACGAGTCAGTTTTTGATTATTAAGAGAAGCAGAAGCCGGGCATGGTGGCGCACGCTTGTAATCCCAGTACTTTGGGAGGCGGAGACCGGAGGATCCAGGTTTGCGGCCAGCCTCAGCTCTCTCTCTCTCTCCCTGTCTCTCTCTCTCTACTTAGTGAGGCCCTCCCCAACTTCGTGAGACCCGGTTTCAAAATAAAGTATAAAAAATAGGGCCGGGGGTGTAGCGCGGAGGTAGAACACCCCTGCGTTCAATTCCCGATACGGCAAAAAAAAAAAAAAAAGAGAAGCAGAAGCTGGCGGTCTCAGGATGTTTAGAATGGTCTCGTGTTTTGGTTCCTGTACGTGTCCAGATACCAACAGCCACACATATCATATCACATTATATACCATATATACCAACACATATGCCAATTAGCTAGACGTATTCATCCCACAATGTATGTATTTTTCAATATATCATATTATACATGATAAAAAAACATATTTGTCAATTTAAAAGAAAGCAAAATTTAAAAAAAAATGCCGGGCATGGTGTTGCACACCTGTATCACAGAACTTCGCAAGCTGAGGACAGGAGGATCACAGGTTTGAGGATAGCTTTAGCAAATTAATTAGACCCTAAAGCAATTTAATGAGAACCTGTTTCAAAATAAGAAAAAATAAATAAAAGGGGTCAGTGGTGTAGCTCAGAGGTAGAATGCCCCTGAGTTCAATCCCTAGTACCAAAAAGAAAAAAAAATGGCCCTTAATAGATATTCTATGAATAAATGAGAAGATATTCAACTTGTATACAAAACATTCCCTTCTTTAGTTCCAGACTGAAATTCTTTCCATTGTATAATGAAAGGCTTTGGAGCTGTCATGGATATCCTGAGCAGCTAGAAGCTGGAGGATAAAGATCAGCTCATAATCTTATAACATCACATTGACCTATGCAAAAGATTCAAGTTGGTCTTGAGCCATCATTTGTATTAAACAACTCAGACCTGTGATATTATTTCTGAAATAACAAGTAGCAAATACTAACAAAAATACAAATGCAACATTTTATTTTCCTGGCTAATAAACCCTCCAGGTTTCTCTAGGCCGTATCTGTAACTTGCACTTTCTGTTGCGGACAGAAATGGAACTGTTTTCCCAGACATTGTCCAGAGGCAGGAGCTCACACTCACACCACGGTAGTGGACATTCAACATTAGAGATTCCAACGAAGCATCACCGAGTGGACAATTCCTCAATGGCGTTAGTGCTGAAGGACTAGAAAGCATTTTGCCTCTGGGATTTTACGTTTCCACTCATGGTAATTTCGATGTTCTGTGTTAACTAGACGAAGACAAGCAGTTTATTTTACACATTGGCATTTCCCACTGTTCTTCAGGTTTCCGCATCGGAAGGACTACTTCACTCAACTGCGCCAGGAAGGAGAGCTCAGGTAAATGTTAAAAAACCGGTAAGTGAGCCACATTTTAATCAAAGTAAAGATCACTCTAAATTTACTGTGATTGACTTCACTAACATTTAATCAAATCTGGCTTCTAAAGTTTATCATGTGACAGAAATAATTTTATGTTTTATACACTTGGACTTGAAGAAATGAAAAGAATGGTTAAGGAGGGATTTTGAATATGGCATGCTCAAAATCTGTCCAGAAAATAATCTATGTAAATAGTGGAATTTTCTTAAACCCTCTGAAAAACTATATGTAAAATTTAACAATAACATGTACTTAGCAAATAACTTATGTAAATTATTTGGCACAATCCCTAACATAATAAAGATTTAATTAATATTATTTTACTATGTTAAAAGAAATAATAAATTTGGTAAAAAAATTAAAAGTATAAACACTAACAATGAATTATTGGAAATCTGGTTTAATATGCAAAAATAATGATGTAATTATTTTCTCAGCAACAGATAATAGATCAGTTCACCCACTTCACTTTAATTTAACAGTTGTTTAAAAATAAGTTGCCTCCTCCATCCATGCATTTATAACTTGTAATTGCTCAGCTGTCAGAACAAATGAAGAGAAATGATAACAATAAATAATAGAAATAAAAGCATATATTCCATTTTTATTTATCGAAAAATCACCTGGTTTTTCACTTAAAGCAAAATACTGGAATTGAATTGGATTTTAAAAACCATATTGAAAGTATGCAAACCTCTATCCTATCTACAAAGTAACTCTAGAAAATAGTTGTTTTCTATGAATTAATTTTAATGTTTTAACGCTTGTTTTCAGCTCTATTCAAATCATACATTTTCCCTTGATCTTTTTAATCAATAAAAAATTTAAAATTTATAGTATTTTGAAACAGCAATATTGGATGTCTATATTTTTAATGTCTGTTCATTTCTAAACTATCCTATGAGTTATGTTATTTTCTATCTAGCAAAATGAAACAAAGTATTCAAATAATTATATTTAACTAAGTTCCTGAAGTATAGGGGCCCTGTCTAAAAGGAAAGCAAACTCTTAGTTCAAATGCTCTGTTAGCTCTCCCATATACTATTTCAAAATCAGAGAAAGGTTAAATTTAATCTTCCCATTAAAGATGACAGAAACTGTATCCATTCCATCTTGTTTCTCCTCTTTGAAACCAAACATATATATTTGGTCAAGAATATTTCATGGTTAGTCTATGAAAGAAACACATAAAGAAGGAATATGGAATGCAATGAAAATTGAGTCTGGACTTGGAAAAAAATCAATAGAGAGTTGATAGAAGGGGAAACTGTATCTTCCAGTTCTCTGAAAGTGATAGGTATGACTATCTTAAGGGGCAAAATCTTCAAACCTAGCCTATTCTCAAACTGTGCATTGTGAAGTGAGACTTTCAGGTCACTTCTAAAGAAAATGAACATTTGAGCCGGGTATGTTGGCACATGCTTGTAATCCCAGTACTTGGGATGCTGAGACTGGAGGGTCTCACTAAGTTTCAGAGGTCCTCACTAAGTAGCCTGGCGTGGTGGTGCACGCTTGGAATCCCAGTACTTGGGAGGCTGAGACAGGAGGATCGCAGGTTCGCGGCCAGCCTCAGCTACTTAGTGAGGCCCTCCACAACTTAGTGAGACCCTGTTTCAAAATAAAAAATAAAAAAAAATAGGGCTGGGGATGTAGCTCAGAGGTAGAATACCCCTGGGTTCAATTCCCAGTACAGCAAATAAAATAAATAAATAAATAAATGAATGAACGAACAAACGAACGAATGAACAATGAACTAATGAACATTCAATTATTGTGTAAAGGACCTGGGCCATTGGGGCTTAATCTGTGCCATGCAGATTCTCTGTGAGCCTGAGACACATCTAGAAACTCATCCAGAACTGAGTGTACAGGGTGTGATTAAACCCAGCTCACTTTCTTTTCTCGTGGATACACCTGCAAAGAGCTGAAGTAAAAATGAGCCCTATGCAAAATTTAGCAATAATCATCATGGAAAGAAAGGGGCATGTCCAACTCAAGCAAAATTTAGGAGAATGACCAACTCCAGAAAATAACCAGTAGTAAATGGGTGAAAATTACAAAGAAACATCTTCATAGTGTTCAATAATAATCTCTTTGAAGTAAGAACTCAACCTAGAGATACTGATTGCTTTGTAGTGTATTTTTCATCTTTCTGTTTGTGGTTCTTTTCACAGAGGTAACTCATTGTGGCAGAGAGAATAATGGACCCACAAAGATGTCCATATGTGAACACCCAGCACCTGTGAATACGGCATATTGTGTGAAAAGAGGGATTTACTACAGCAGACTGGATTGAGACCGCAATCGGCTGACTCAGAAGATTAACCCACATTATCTCTGGGTGAGCCCAGTGTAATCACAGGGTTCTTAAATGTGGAGGAAGGAGGCAAAGAGCCTGTATCTGAGTGATCGGATGTGAAAATGCCACTGGCCACTGCCAGATTTGAAGATGGAAGGGGTCAAGAGTTCTGAAATGCAGGCGGCCTCTCGCAGCTGAAAATACTTTCTCTTCCAGAGCCTTCAGAAAAGAACACAGCCCTGCTGGCACCTTGATTTCAGACCAGGGAGATCCATTTTGAACTTCTGACTTCCAGAACTATAAAATCATTTTTTTGCTTCTTTAAGCTACCAAATTTGTGGTAATTTCTTACAGCCACAATAGGAAACTTAGCACACAGATAATATAGATGTAATTGTAAAAAAAAGTTAAAAAGACTATTAACAGTAAGAAGTTGAAAAAAGACTATATAATTTTCAAATTAGGGCACCACTAATACAAAAATGAGAAATTACATAGCAATCACAGCAATAAGAACACGTTTTAAAAAGGTAATGAATGAGCTGGGGGCAGTGGCAGACACCTGTAATCCTAGTACTTGAGAGGGTAAACAGGAAGATCACAAATTTGGGGCCTGCATATGGTCACTTAGTGATACCGTGTTTCAAAATAAAAAATCAAAAGGGCTGGAGTATTATAGCTCAGTGGCAAAATGCCCCAGGATTCAATCCCAAGTGACACACACACACACAAGAAAATATCATGAATGGCTATGAATTTTAAGAAAAATCAAATATAAAATCATATGATCAAACAAAAAAGCCTTTTCTATTTGATATATCAAGAACCGTAAATGGCACAGATTTAACGATTCAAAAAGTGATGGGATTAGAAGATAAACACAATTTTATTTAATATCTAGGAAAACACTTAACTCAAAAATAAAGGGAATAGTCCACAAGAAATATCTAAAATAATATGACACAGCTTAACAAAATGCATAAAGACAAAATTACATAAAATACAAGAATTTACTAAAATGAAATTATTTAAACATATTCTTTCATTTCTCTCATAATATGGCTGATCAAGCAGAGAAAATATAGAAAAGTCAAATAATTTAATCAGTGGGTTGCTGCTAAGTTAGTTACCAAGGAAGTATATTTACCACTGAAGTTAACCTCAAAAGAATCTCTATTATAAAAATGCAATATACCATAATGTTGGGTGACTATTCAATAAAACCAAAAACAAAAAAATCAAGCAACTTATGTATCAGAGTACAAGAACATACAAAAGACGTTTAGCAGTAGAGTATGATCTACAGTATTAAAGAATTTTACCAATTAAGAAGAAATAGTTAATTAAGCAAATAAATTTTCAAAGAAATAAGATAAAACAACAAAATTAGCTGAGGAAAGTCGGCAAATCATTTTAATAAGCACAAAGAGCATAAATATGTTAATTAGAATATGGGTCCATGCCAGAAATTAATATGCTTAAGAACTGTCTCTTTGTACTGGCTGAACTTAGAAGGCAAAAATTATGAGTCTTAGTGATAGGAAAGTCGTGGATTAATGTAATATAATTTTCCACAACTATGTATTCACCTAGAATAAAGCATATGTTGTTAGACTACATTATTTCTTTCATATGAGGAAATGAAAGTTATAAACGATTTCATTAGAATTCTATGTATTTTCAGACTTTTTATATTTTAATTTTCATTATTTCATAACTAAATTATTTCATATTAGTATTCATCTTTCAAAAGCATACTATTTTTAAGTTGCCTAATTAAAATTAGTGGGTTTTTTCTTCCTTTTCCACTGTCTGCAAAATTTGCATAATCAAAAAAATTTAGACAGTTTTGACTTTCTCTTTGGCCTTTAGCTCCCTCTCTTAGGTGCACTGAAATTATTTACATTTCAATCTTTTAATTTGATAAAATGTTACTTGTAAAATTCTTCCTTTAAATAATATTTCACTCTTACTGTGGCTTACCTTCCATAATTGTTACAAAGACATTAGTTCTCTGCAACCAACTATATTTTGCAGGTATCTATTAGCTATGGGTTGTAATATTTAGTATTACTACACTTTTTATTTAAACTTCATTTTTCAAACTGAAATATTTTAAAATATTTGTGAAAGAGGAAAATGATTATCACTCAAAACCTTTTTGTGTCTCTTCGACTTTCTCAGTAATAAAATGCAAGTTCAAAAATGACCAAAAACCCACGACGTCAGCATAGTAAGAGACACAATACCCCACAACTGCCACCAGAGGCACCACAGCCACAAGAGAGGGAGTGTTCCCTCTGCAGAAGAAGAATGAAATAGAGTCCTATCAAAGCCATCAGTGCAGACACGGGCAATCCTAGCTATGGGGGGTTTCACAACCCTCAGAGGCTTGTTGCCTAAGTAGATAACTAACCTGAAATCTGCACAGTAGCTTTGCTTTGGAAAGGGATTTCACATCAGCTGCCAGTGAACCCCAAGGTACTGCAGCCCAGAGCCACCTTGAGGAAGCGAAATATTATCAGAACTTGAGCTGCTCTAGGGATCAGAAACCCTTGCGTATTCCCATCTCTGGGACCCTACCAATATTCCACTGCATTGGGTCAATGAGAAGCTGCCTCCCAAAACAAATCTAGTTCAACAGAATGATGCTAAAACCTGCTGAGCACCTTGCATCACAGAGGATGGGTGTTGCAACATGGAGGACCAAGAGGGCACTGCAGGCAAGGGTTGGGAGGTCAGGGAGCCTGTATGCAGAGACCAGGCACAGGGACGATCGTGTGTGGATTCACATCGGTACCAGCACTGAAGGCAGTCACCATCATTCCCTCGTGCTTCCCCCCAGCACATCCTACAGTGCTAGTCACTTACAGGGCAAGGAAAGAACTCTAGGGTCCCACTGCTGCACAGCCTACAGAGATACTCTGGGGTGGTACTGAGCAGTTTCACACTGAGGATATCACCCCACCCAAGATGCACATGACCTAAAGAGGCCCCAAGAGAAACTATGCCCATTGCTGGCTGTGGTCCTTTCTCACTCTCTGCCTCCTGTGGGCACTTCACCTGCAGGAGTCCAGGGAGGAAAAGACACAGCCTCTACCCCTCCCTTCTGCAGGCTGAGTAACGGGAGGCCCCAAGAGGCAGTGTGCCTGACTGCAGCTCGGAACCACTCTGCTTTCTAACCTGACAGGAGCTACAGTTGAAAGAGTCAGGGGAGAAAACCTCGCTGTCACCAGCACCCTGGGTCTACAAAGCCAAGGGAGACCACAAGAGGAATTTTTTTTTTTTTTGCAGTACTGGGGATTAAACCCAGGGGCATTCTACCTCCAAGCTACACCCCTGGCCCTATTTTTTAAACTTTATTTTGAAACCGGGTCTCACAAAATTGTGGAGGGCCTCACTAAGTAGCTGAGCTTGGCCGCGAACCTGGATCCTCCAGTCTTTGCCTCCCAAATACTGGGATTACAAGCGTGCACCACCAGTCCCGGCTCCACAAGAGGAATTTTAACCAGCTCCAGCCACAGCCCAATCCTGCTCTGTTCCATATGGGCAATAAAGATGCAAAGAGTCAAGGGGAAAAGAGCTCTAAGCCAATGCCCCATCCCCAGTTGCGCACAGGAGAGGGGGGCTGAGGCTGTACTCCTCAGAGAGCACACCCACAGCAGCAGCAGAGAGGAACACAAATCCTGCTGGGCCACATCTACCTGGTTCCCACCATCAGCTGACCCCACATCTTGACTGATCGGGTACTGCTGACTGCACTGGTTGTGACAGCCACAGAGGGGGATCTGGGGTTCCTGTCACCACCTCCCTCTGTGAAACATCTGGGCTGGCACCACTCTCTTGTTGGAGGACAAGTGCATCAGGCCTCCCATCTCTACTGGTGCAGCAAGTACCAGAGATCTTTACAAGTAATAAGGCCGACATCAACAGTGCATGAAGAAAGCCCTAACCCTTGATAGGGGCCACCACTCCCATTGTAGGAGTAGCCACACAGTGTTCACCTCACACTCTGTTGTCTACACCACACCTTCCTGAAATTTCGGAGTGTCTCCACTCACTCATGAACCATAGGAACAGTGAGTCTCAATAATGTAGTATGTTCTGTGCCCCAAGTCACTACAACCAAAGAAATTACAAGAAGACTACACTATGGTGCCCATTTGGAAATAAAGCCATCATTGTATAACAAACCGATACTCCAAGACACACTCCTCAGGAGAAAGCTGCTTACTAAGAAGCAGCTTAAAAGTGGTAGAGGTATCCAATCTACCATATGCACAGTTCTCAACACAGGAACATAAAAGATATTTTAAAAAACCAAGGTAATATGACACCTGAAAAGACTCTCTAATAACAGATTTCAAAGATATTGAAGTGGATGAAACACCTAATAGAGAATTCAAATGAGTGATTTTTTTCATGTTGTGTGTGCATGTGCATGCGTGTGTGTGTGTGTGTGTGTGTGTGTGTGTTCCTGGGGATTAAACATTTGAACACAGAGACATACTACCTTCACGATACACCTAGCCCTTTTTTATTTTTTGTTTTGAAACAGGGTCTCTCTTGGTTGAATCTCACTATGTTGCTGGTGCTGTTCTCAAACTTGAGAGCCTTCTGTCTCAGCCTCCCAAATACTGGGATTGGTTGCTGAGGCTGTCCTTGAACCTGTGATCCTCCCATCTCAGTCTCCCAAGTCCTGGGATTACAAGCGTGTACCAGGATACCCAGCTCAAAAGAATGATTTCTAAAAATCTCAATGAGATCCAAAAGAATATGGATCATAGTTAAATAAAATTAGAAAGACAATGCAGGATATAAATAAGATACTCAGCAAAGAGAGATTTATTTAAAAAAAAAAAGAAGTTTTGGAAGTAAAGAGCTCAATAAGTCAATGAATATTCAGCTGAAAGCTTCAAAAACAGTCCAGATAAAACAGGAGAAAAAGTATTGGCCTTTTGAAAGAGCACATCCAGACAGAAAAAAGAAAAAATTAAAAATTACTTTGGGACACCATTTAAAAATATCAAATTTCCACATTACCAGTGGAAGAAATAAAGGACATAGAAAACCTATTCAATTAAATAATAGCAGAAAACTTGCCTAATCTTGGGGAAAACATGGACATCTATGTAAAGGAAGCTTAGAGAACTTTAAATCTACATGGCCAGAAAAAATCTCCACCAAGGCATATTATAGTCAAACTTCCCAAAGTGCAGGACAATGAAAAAAAATTTTAAACCCGAAGAAAAAAATTACTAAGTCATATTTAAGGATTACTTCATTACACTAACAGCAGGTAACTCAGTAGAAACCCTTCAGGCCAGGAAGGAATGAAAACACATATTCCAAATCCTGAAAGAAAATAACTGCAAACCAAGTTTCCTATATAGCCAGCAAGACTGTGCTATAGAAATGAAGCAAAATTCAAGGATACCCAATATAAACAAAAACTGAGGGAATTTGTGACCACCAGATCATCCTTAAAAAGATGCTTAAAGGACTCCTATATCTAGATGTGAAACATAATCACATAATCATGCTATCATAATTTCATGCTTATGATAGCATGAGAAAGGATAAATTGCACTAGAAGACTAGATACCCAAAAGAGAAATAGAAAAGAATCAAACATCATCAATACAGTAAACCATCAAATCACAAAAATAAATGAGAGCAAGAAAGAATAAAGAATATTCAAAACAACTAGAAGAAAATCAACCAAATGACAGAAGCTCATACCTTTAAATAATAACCTTGAATATAAATAAACTAAAATTCCTAATTCCAAAGTATAGACTGGCTGAATGAATAAACAAGAATCAATAACAAACTGCCTATAAGAAATTCACTTCGCCAGTAGACACATGAACTCAAAGTGAAAAGATAGAAAATAATATTCCAAGCAAATGGAATTATAAAGCAAGCAGAAGTAGCTATAATTACATACAGCTGACAAAAATGACAAAAAAGGTCAATGTAGAATGATCCATGGATCAATTCAAATAAACAATGATTATAAATCAATATGCACCTAATGTCGGTGCCACACAATTTTATAAAACAAACACTATTAGACCAATGTAATTTGGAGCAAACATTTGGATCACTGAGAAAACAGGGAGAAAATATCAGGATACTGGTTTAGGCAAAAATTATCTGGATAGGACTACAAAAGCACAGGAAATGAAAGCAAAAATTTACAAATGGGATTACATCGTGCTAAAATGCTTCTGCAAAATGAAACAGAATGAAGAGACACCCTACAGCACGAGAAAAACATTTGCCTGCTAGTCACTGACATAGAGTTAATAGCCAGAATAAAGAACTCAAAGGACTTAATTAAAAATACTAGTAATCCAATTAAAAACTGGGCAAATTATCTGAATATACTTCTCAAAAATACAAATGCAAATGGCCAATAAATATAAGAAAAAATGCTCAATATCATTAGCCATTAGAAAAACACATATCAAAAGTACAATGAGATTCCATCTTATCCCAGTTAGAATGGCTATTACCAAAAACTAAAAATAACAAATGCTGGTGAGCATGTGGAGAAAAACTTACTCTTATGCACTGTTATTGGGAATGTAAATTAGTGCATTCGTTATAGAGAACAGCATGGAGGTTCCTTCAAACACTGAAAATAGAACTACCATATGAACCAGCTGACTCCTGGGTATATATCCATAGGAAATGAAGTCAGCATGCAAATGAGAAACCTGCATGCCCATGTCTACTGCAGGACTATCTACAATAGCTAACATATGCAATCATGCTATGTGCATACCAACAGATGAATGCATAAAGAAAGTATGGTGTATATACATAATGGAGTATTTCTCTACCATAAAGAAAAATGAAGTCCTGCCATTTTTCACCAAAATGGAGGGAACTGGAAGATATTCTGTTAAGCACAATAAGTCAGACATATATAGCATGTTCTAAGAATAAACACACACACAAATGTCAACCTGAAAGTAGAAAAGACTACAGGGACTGAGAAGGGTGTGCAGTGGTGGTGCTGGCTGGGGGGGAGGGGGCCATGGTGAGGGTAGAAGAAGGGTAGAGGGGTATGCTATGTGCACACTGTATGAATATATGAAAATATCACACTGAATCCATTAATATATATAATTAATATGTGTAAGTAAAAATAAAGTGTAAGAAGAGAATACTATGGTGATGTTTTCAGGAGGTACATCAAAGCATAAGAATTTGGAAATGTTGAAAATTAAAAGACAAAAATTGATGAATTGTGGAAACACCAAACAAAATCTTGTACATTCAGTTATGCCAGTATTAGGAAAAAATACCTTAATGCAAAATAAAAAAATATTACTAGAGATAAAGAGGATCCATTCAGAATGTTACAAGTGGCAGTTGGCTGGAGTAGAGAAAATAACTTCAAATTTTTATCCAACCAGGATTCTAACAGTAAAGCACTACAGGGACGCATGAAAACATCAGTGCGCACATACTGTGAGCTTTTAAGATATGTTCCTCAGTAATTTATAGAACAAGCAGACAAAAAATCATGTTATAGAAAATATGAATTCACGATTCACAAAGTACAGGACATGTATGTTTTATAAGCGTAGATATAACATTAATAAAAAATCCACTGAAAAATAAATTCAAACAGTCCCATTCACAACAGCCTCAAAAAAACAATAAAGTACTTAGGAATAAACCTAACTAAGGAGGTAAAAGATGTCTATAATAAAAACTCCAGAAAACTGAAAGAAGAAATAGAAGAGGACCCTAGCACATAGAAAGACCTCCCATGTTCTTGGATAGACAGAATAAATATCATCAAAATGGCTATACTACCAAAAGCTATCTACAGACTCATGCAATTCCTATCAAAATACCAAAGCCATTCTTCAGAGCTAGAAAAAATGCCCCTAAGATTCATGCGGAAGAACAAAAAAAAAAAACCAGAATAGACAAAGAAATTCTGAGGAAGAGGAACCATACTGGAAGCATAATTTCAAATTATACCGCAGAGGTATAGTAACAAAAACAGCATTGTATTGGCATAAAAACAGACACATACACCAATGGAATAGAAGATACAGAGACTAATCCTCACACTCATAGCCAGTTGATTTTTAACAAAGGTGCCAACACGATCAGCTGAAGACAGCCTTTTCAACAAATGATGTTGGAAGAACTGGACATTCATATGTAGAGGAATGAAATTAGACCACTATCTCTCAGCACAAACATCAACTCAAGATGAATTAGAGACCTAGAAATTAGACCAGAAACTTTGTGATTATTAGAAAAAAATATAGGACCAACTCTCAAACAGATAGACACTGGTAAAAACTTCTTCAATAAGATCAGGAAATAAAACCAAGAATCAATAAATGGGATGACATCAAATTAAAAGCTGCTGCACAGAAAAGGAAACAATCAAGAGTGTGAAGACAGAGCCTACAGAATGGGAGAAAAATCTTTGCCAGCAACTTCTCTGATAGAGGACTCATATCTAGAATATATAAAGAACTCAAAAAACTTAATACAAAAAATAACAACCCAGTAAAAATGGGCTTTGAAATGAATAAACACTTCTCAAAAGAAGAAATAGAAATGGCCAACAAATATATAAAGCATTGTTCAACATCATTAGCAATCAGGGAAGTGCAAATCAAAACTACCCTGAAATTCCATCTAACTCAATTTAAAATGGCATTTATCGAGAATACACACAATAATAAATGTTGGTAAGGATGTGGGGAAATAGGAACTCCTACACAGTTGGTGAGATTGTAAATTGGTACAACCACTATGGAAATCAGTATGGAGGTTCCTCAAAAAGTAGGAATTGAATGGCCGGGCGTGGTGGCGCATGCTTGTAATCCCAGTACTTTGGGAGGCGGAGACCAGAGGATCCGGGTTCGCGGTCAGCTTCAGCTCTTGCTCTCTCTCTCTCTCTCTCTCTCTCTCTCTACTTAGTGAGGCTCTCCACAACTTCGTGAGACCCGGTTTCAAAATAAAGCATAAAAAATAGGGCCAGGGGGTGTAGCGCGGAGGTAGAACGCCCCTGCGTTCAATCCCTGGTACCGCAAAAAAAAAAAAAACTAGGAATTGAGCCACCAAATGACCCAGCTATACCGCTCTTTGGTATCTTTCCAAAAGACTGAAAGTCAGAATACTATAGTGATACATGCACACCCATGTTTATAGCAGCACAATTCATAATAGCCAAATTATGGAGTGAACCTAGGTGTCTATCAACAGACGAATGGATAATGAAATTGTAGTACATACACACAATGGAATTTTACTCAGTCATAAAAAAGAACAAAATTATGTTATTTGTAGAAAAATGGATGGAATTAGAGAATATTATACTAAGTGAGATTAGTCAGACTGGGGTGGTACATTTTCTCTCATATGTGGAAGCTAGAGAGAAAATAAGAAACAAAAGGGATTTCAGTTAAATGAAAGAGACGGATAGAATAATGGAAGGGGGTCGGGGGAGGGAAATGGAATAGGGGGAAATGGGGCTTGAGGAAGGGAATGGCTCAAATAATATTATGTCTATATATGAAGGTATAAATACCAACTTCACTAAATCTGTGGGGAAGGATCAGGGTGGGACAAGGAAGGAAATGCATCAAGCGATTTGTGCATGTATGGACACATGACTTTGAATCTCACTATGATTTATAATTATAATGTACTAGTAAAAAGATTAAAAATAAAGTACATAGGAGGACTGTGTAAGTTATATTCAAATACTACACCATTTTATGTAAGGGATTTGAACATTTGTGGATATATGGAACTAATCCCTCACAAATATTAAGAGATGACTGCATTCCATCTTATGCCTTGATGATTCTACTTGTTACTTACCCTACAGAAGTGTGTGCTTGTGCATATCAGAAAAAATTATATAGGATATATTATTCACAATAGCTACAAAGAAACTCAAATGTTCACAGATAGGTAAGTGGACAAACCATGGTGTATTACTCACTGGACTACAGAACAAAACCACAAACAAAACAACCTGTATGGATATTACAAACCCAAAACAACAGTTTTCATGACACCATTTATTTAAAGTGCAAAAATATGGGGGGAAAAATTCAAGTATTTTTTAAAATGCAAATAGATGATATAATCACAGGTGGTAGAACTATAAAGAAAATGAAAGTGATGACTATAAAATCTATGATGCTCTTGCCTTCCAGGAAAAACAGACAACTGAAATCAAGCTGATGTGTCAGGAAAGCTCTTAGGGTATTGGCCATATTCTACTTTTGGTATGGGTAGAGAATAAGCATGTTGCCTTAGTGATAATTTGCTGATGTTTTGTAGATATGCTATAATGAGAAACTATTTTTTAAAAAAAGAATATTTGTATGACAGGAATATTTGCCTTTAGTATGTTTGAGTTACAATCTTTCAGTCTGTAACAACAAATACGAAATCTGCTTCATTATTTTAAAATATTTAATATTGTGGACAAGTCTGCAGCCCAGATGATTGAGGGGGAGGTCCTGAGAGGGTGGTAAAGAAAGGGGTTAGATAACATGCTATATTTATTTTGATGCCTATTTCTATTATTTTTTCTACAAAAAATAAGATTTTATCAATATGTGTCTACCTGTGTAATATTTCTGTCTGAAATATGTGGGTATGAAAATTATGTCTCCTTTTTTCCTACCAGTTTTTTAAAAAATATGAATCCGTTTCTTCTCTCAAAGTTTTGAATTCGATTTCATCTGCTTGGTCCTCTCATTCTTTAGTTCCTTATAATTTTAAAATGATGTATCTAAATATTAGCATCTGTACCTACCGTTCTATCTCCTTCTCTAATTATAACTCAGGTTTTGTCTAATCTCAAATTTAAAATAACAGCATTTGCAAGAAAATGGAAAGATCTGGAGAACATTGTTAAGTGAGATTAGCCAATCACAAAAAAAGAAGGGACATATGTTTTCATTAATATGCACAATTTAGGGAGTAGTGGGGACACAAAAGGGACTCCAATGACAATGGAGAACCCTCAGTGGTGCAAGGGAAGGGGTACAAGGGAAGGGGAAGGGTAAGA